>JAWWEO010019945.1:0-11802 GCA_035582975.1 Ormyrus labotus | reverse complement strand
GAGAGAAGAGCACTATACCGTCAGAAAGGATCGAGCACGATGAGTGCAACAGAAATAAGAAGGAATGAGAGAACCAATAGCCTATGTCGGTGGCAACTGCTATGGGACTCGTCTAATAGCGGAAGATGGACACATCGTCTGATCCCGCAGGTTGGTACGTGGCTCAACCGGTCACATGGAGAGGTAAATTTCTACCTGACTCAGATGCTCTCGGGGCACGGATGCTTTCGGGCGTATCTTCATAAATTCAAACATGAGGATTCACCTGAGTGCCTAACATGCGAAGGAGTCGGCGAGGATGCCGAGCACGTATTATTCGAGTGCCCGCGCTACAGTGAGGCGCGCAGAACATGGGAGGCTGAAATTATACGAAAAATTACACCAGAGAACCTGATAGAATCCATGCTCATATCAGAGACATCATGGGAGGCAAAAAGCAAGCGCCTTCGCAGCTGAAGTTCTCAAAGATCTACGCTGCGTGGAACGGAAGAGGAACAAGAAATACAAAAAAAAGAAGACGATTCAAAGGAAAGGACGACTTTGACAAGAAGAGAAAATGTTCAGACATGTACATAGAAGATGACCACGCGTAGAAACACTAGAAAACACGCACGCACACACACATACCGACACATACTCATAACAACACACGCACATACACACACACACGCACGTACACACACACAAACACACAGACACACACACACACGCACGCGCAACACAACAAACGCATACACACGCACGTACACACGCAACAAACACACATACACACACACACACACACGCGCACACACACGCAACTACACACACAACAAACACACAGACACACACTGGAAAATACGCGTCAAGATACACGGACGAGGCTACGAGCTAACAAGTAGAGTGGCCAGAGAGCCATCATCTAGGAGGGTCCACAGGACAATGGCCCAACCCCGAAGTAGTGCCTAGCGGCGGTTTCCGGGGTGGCTCAGCTATAGAGAAAAGGGTTATAGGTTTTAGTGAGTAAGAATCTCACACTACCAGGAAGTGCGGTCCCTTCCTGGTGTCGGCTGGCGGCAAGGTGTCGTCAGCCGGCCGGCGCGGTCTGCTTATGGCCGCGCCGGTTGATGAAGATTTCCCATACTCCCTCGTAAAAAAAAAACACACACACACACACATGCACACTTCATTTTTATTTCTAACAGCTAAAAATACAATTATAATATTTTTTATATTATATTAGGTTTTTATTATTATAATAGGTTTTTACAAGAACTCCTAAAATTAATATCACAAAGCTTCCTTTAGGAGAAATAAAAAGTCTATTTAAAAGAATAAGTATTAAATAAAAACGATTATCAAGAAAATCAATCATCTTTTAAAAGATTTGAATCAACCGACCGAGAATTAGCGAGGGAGAAATCACTGCTGGTAAAGAATTAATAACTTGATTGAAATATTAATATTTAACTATCCTTCTACCTTCGCCAATCTTAATGTGTGGAAAACACATTCTATTAAAAAAAAGAATTTAACCACCGAACGACGACGTTAGGAAGAATGTAAATGTTGCTAAAATTAATATTAATATTTAGAAAAAATTAATTTAAAAAAGAAATTTAAATAATTAATTTCTATGCATTTAGGGAATAGTTGGACAAAATGCAAAAAATTTAATTTTTATACATGTAGGAAAAAATTGGAAAAAAACATGTTATTTTGGAAAAAATGCATTTTTATATGCTTAGGGAGAAAATGAACTTTTTTGCTCTTTAATGCGCTTCAATGCACTTTCGTGCCTATGAATGCACTTGCACTTCTGATTAACTTCTGAATCAGATGCAATAGATTAGCTGTTTTAGACTATTTCGTTATTCGAATATAGCTTACGTTTGTACTTATTTACATTTTTTATTTAAGTGCTATATATATTTATCTATATAAATAATTAGAAAATTATATATATATAAAGAATTAAAAAATAACTTGCTAGTTATTTCTGATTTCAATACTTTCAAGTGTCTATAAAAGAGAGTAAACTAATCATAAAGTTTCTTAGAATAAAAATTTTTTCAGAGGTTTTTAGTATACGATGTTGTTTTTAGTGCCAACAATTTTTATAAGTGCTTCGGAGTAAATTCATTATACAAAAAAAGAAAAAGGATATTGAAATAAAGTATTTGTAAGATACTACTTAGATACTACTTTTTCAAAGGTAATTTTTTTATTAGTTCTTATTACATGTTATCAAATGTATTTAAGATGTCTATCAATAATTCACAAAACTTAACATTTAAATATGAATATTTTATTTTTTTCATTGATATTTTATATGTTTAATCTTTCAATTATAACGCAATATAACGTGTATCTATTAATAAACATAATATTCGGTGTTCTTAAGGCATGCTTTATTTTTAGTTATTAATACTTGCAGTTTACTATGATTGATTAAAATTATTAAGTTTCCTTCCTTGCAAAATAGTAAATATAATATAAATAAAATTATTGACAAAAACATAAAAAAAGTACATAATTAATCTTATTAAAATATTATAAAATATTACATATGCTTCATGGGTTTTACATGTTGAATTATTCACACTTAGTACAAGATTTCAAAAAGCATAATCAATATTATTATATTCAAAAATATTTTTAACAGCATTATCAAAACTGCTATTTATTGGAAACAAATTAAATTTCAATTGTATGCCTGAATTAATAATTAAGACAGAAAAACCAGTAATAATTTCAACAAATAAATAAAAGTTTCACGAAGATGATGGTTTGAAAAATACGGTGATAAGTATTTCTCATAATTATCAAGAACATTAAAACAAAATAATTTTAACTTAAAAATTATATTTTCTTATAGCACTTTATACCTTTAAAAAACTGAAAAAGCTGTGAAATCTTCCTAAAACGTATTTGCTGACAACGGTAAGAATATCAATAAGTTGAGTTAATTTTTTTGATAAATTTTATTACACACACACACACACACATATATATATATATATATATATAAATATTAAATTTATTATATATACATATATGTATAGAAATATGCATTTTCGGGAAAAACCAAATATAGGGAAAGTTAGGACTTTTCGCTGGCTATTCAATGGTGGCCATGCCATGACCACTGACTATTGACCACGTCGTCATTATGGGGTCAAGACGATTTTTTTAACCAGGTTATATACTGAAAAAATTTCCAAAAATCAATTTTTTGTTATTCGATTTTTTGACTCTATAGTTTATCCAAAATATACAACAAATTATCAAGCACAAATTAAAAAATTTCAAAAGTTACGGTTTAAAATGCATATTTCTACAAAATACTTAAATTTATGTTTGTTAATGAAATCACTGGAAAAAATATTTTAATTATTATTTTAACATTGTCAAACATTTTTCTATGCATTATATATTATGCTTTGTTGATTTTTAATAATTTTATAAAAGAATTTGAAATTAATGTCGCGTTTTTTCAAATAAACCAGGATGCACGGATGTGTACAAACACCCCATTAAGCCTATTGTAACTAATCGTATAGTCAGAAAATCCTACCCAATACCGTTGAAATTGAGACCCGCAGTCGACGAAGAAATTGAACGAATGATCGTAGATGTTATAATCGAACAATCAAATAGCAATTTTTACAATTCGTTACGAATCGCACAGAAAAAGAACGGTGGCTTGCGCGTCTATCTTGATGCACGCTATTTAAATAAAGTAATTGCCTCGGATAACAAAAGTCCCACCCGTATTAAAGAGATACTACAGAAATTTGATGGTGCGCGGTATTTTTCAACGACGGATTTGACGCGCGATTATTGACTAGCGAGTCGCGTAAATATACTGCCTTTTTGCATGGCTCGACACTCTACCATTTCATTCGTGTACCTTGCGGTTTGTCTACAGCTGATAGCGGGTTTATTAGAGTCCTCAACTTAGCCCTCGACCCCGATATGTAGCTATTTACAGAAAAGTATATTCACGATCTGCTTGTTCCCGTACGTAAAAATATTATAGTATTCAATATAGTACATACTATATTCATTATCATAGTAGAACTATAGTAGAACTATAGTAAGATTATAATAAATACTATAGTAAACTTATAATAATTTCGTACCACTATAAGGGGTTACTGGAATCCAATAATATAGTCTTCAACTATATGGCTTCAATTATACACTATAATCTTTACTACAAGAATATAATCCAATACTATAGTGCATCACTATAGGTAACCATAATTGTTACTATATGATTATAGTCTTGCACTATAGCCGGTTATAATAAGAGTACTATAGTCCGCTACTGAAGCCACGAAGCGGTGACGGATGCTACCATGCGCCTAATCCGCCAAACCTGCAAGGAAGCGATACCGAGGAAGTCCCCAAACGACGGGATGAGCCTCTGGCACCAGACCGCCCAGAAGTACCGCTCTTCACCAGAACGGAGTTGCAGAGCGCGGTGCGCACAATGAAGAACCGGAAAGCACCAGGGCCGGATGGTCTTTCGGCAAAAGGGCTGAAAGCGGTGGCCAGGAGCCATCCTGAACTCTTGCTTAGCATGTACAACTCGTGCCTTCGGGTGGGAATATTCTATCCCCGCTGGAAGGAGGCGAGACTTGTGCTGATAAGCAAGGGCAAAGGACCATTAAATTCTCCATCGTTGTACAGACTCCTGTGTATGCTAGACACCGCCGGGAAACTCCTGGAGAGGCTGGTGAGATCCCGCCTCCAGGCGGCGCTAATAACATCCGGCGACCTTTGCGACAGGCAGTTTGGCTTTCGGAGAGGGAGGTAGTAGAGGCGGCCAGGAGCACGAAAAGGGGAAATCATTTCTCCCGACCGATATGTCTCCTGGTGACTCTAGATGTCAGACACACTACGGCATCATCCTCGCGTTCTAGCATTCCCCTGTAGGACAGCGCGCCTGGCTGGCTTCGTTACCACCGAAGATTGGAAGCGAATCATTCTACACATCCCTTTCTAGCAGTTGTCATCGTTCCAGTGTCTTTCGTGGCAGCAGGATCCGAAGGTACATATGTAGAGTTCGATAAATAAATTTTAAAGTTACTAAGTAACGGAAAAAATGTATACGAGATAATCCTACAAATACATGAAGTGCATGAGATTCTTTTCATTTGAAGATTCAAGCCATTGTCAGCTTTATTGTTTTTTCCATTGGCTTCTTTCCGCCAAATTTAATGCAACGTAATATCTGTTCGAATATTCCCAGTTTTCAGATACAGCAATCTGTATCCCCATCTTAGAGATATATCAATTTTCAGATTTGCCTTCAGCCTGCTGTTGTTTGTAAACATACTTATGGTATGGGGGAATTTGCGGTAACGAGAGGGGGAAAAATAAGTGACCAAATAAGCGAGCAAATTTATAAAAACAAATTAACAATTATTTATTCAATAATAATGATGATGGGCGCCAGCTGTATTCGATTTTTACAGCACAATATAAATTTACAAAAAAAACTACCGCAAAATTACAAAAAACTAATTCAAATTGGTAGAGCGTGAGAGGGACGCGAGTTCCCGGAAATTTTCGCGAGCGCGACGCGAGCGATGCTCGACGCTGAGCACGCGGAGCTAATTTAAAGAGTTACTCTATTGAAGAAGTTGATGCTGCAGGCCGGTGTCCTCAGCTACGACGTCCGGTGATCCTAGCGCGGGCTGCCTTTTCTAGCGGCTGATCTGTCACGAGCGAATTTAACTAATTACTGCTTGACTGTGCAGAATGAAGGCTCGCGACCGAGTCTTCAGAAACACGTCTGTACTGGTCGGCGTCGCGCGATAGAGAGTGTATTGCGACCGTTCTGGTTGGTGTCGCACGATGAAGAGAGGGTCTCAAAAGTGCGACTATCTTGGTTGGCGTCGCAAGACGAAGTGTTCCGATGCCAGTCGCGAGACATAGTGTTCAATCGACGCGATCGATTCTGATCTCGCGGGATTGCGCGCGTAGGCGTGTTCGCCGCGCGCTTGCATGCGGCGAACCGACTTGCGTCTACTGCGCATTTTCCCGCGCATGCCGTTTCGACTCTCTGAATCGAGATGCGGTGCGCGCGCTGAGCCGTGACTCTCGTTATCGTATGCGAGTCCGGCTTCGCGGGTATTCTGCATGTGTCTTTTCTTCGACACTGTTTTCCTTTTTAGTCCAATATTAAACTATTATTTTATAGTCTTCTATAATATTGTTCTTCTTTAATATTGTTCTTCTTGTTTGGGTCTTATTGCTGGTTGCTCGGTTTCTTCTTTGTGTAAGATTGTGTGGTTTGTAAAGGGTTGTTGTGGGCTGCTTAGGGCCCTCTTCGCCTAAGCACTAATCCTAATTTGTTTACATTTCTAAGCTGCGCCGAGCATCGGCTTTTTAGGCAGCTCGCGACGAAAAATAATAAATTATTGTAAACGTGCTAAGTGCACGGTTACATGTTTCAAGTTATTTTCGTAGTCTGAATTCCAGAGAGTATATTTGTTACAAAATGTTAGATAAAATTGAAAAAACTGAAGCTAAAAGTAAATTAACTAGTTACTTTTGCATGAAAAATGTAACTGGGCCAAATAAGGTACGTCCAGAAAAAATATTGTATGCAACAGTATCTAGTGTCCTTCGACCACAGAAGCATTTAGCCGAAAGTTTGATAGATGAGGCTTCACGGGACAGCTTTATACAAAGAATAAATGGTATGCAAGTTGGTGGTGGTACAGAAGAAGAAGAAACAGAAGATCTCAATGTCCACAGAGAAGATGATACTGATGAAAGTGAATCACTGACGAAAGCAGAAAATGAAACCGATGAGAGTGAAGAAGAATTTTCTTCGGACAGTGATGAGAAGTACGTCACCGTCAGTAGAGAGAAAAGCCAGAAAAAGATCTTTCAAGCTGAACTGAATGACATGTTTAGGAATGCAGGATTAGCGAAAGATGCAGCTGAATTAATGGCCTCGCAATTGAAGTCTTATAACGTATTAGAAAAGGGCGTAAACGTCACATTTTATCGAAACCGAGAAGAAGCGTTTCGGAAATACTTCACTGCTGAATCTGATGTAGTGTACTGCACAGATATGCAAGGACTTATTGATGAGTTCCAACAAAATTTATACAAGCCAGAAGAATGGAGGTTATTCATCGATTCATCCAAGCGAAGTCTAAAGGCAGTTCTCCTTCACAATACGAACTTGTTTGCTCCGTTGCCATTGGCCCATTCAACTGAACTCAAAGAAGAATACTGTAACATCGAAAAGATTTTAAATAAAATAAAGTATAGTGAGCACGAATGGTTAATCTGTGGAGACCTGAAAATATTGACCATACTAGATCAACAATCAGGTTTTACCAAGTACCCATGATATTTATGCATGTTTGGCAGTCGAGATAGAGCAAAACACTATAATGTAAAAGTACACTCACTCCAGGTTTCAGCAATACCATCAAGCGTCCTCTTGTGGATCGTAGCAAAATTCTTTTACCTCCTCTACATATCAAATTAGGACTGATGAAACAATTTATTAAAGCTCTCGATAAAGAAGGGCGCTGCTTCAAATACTTAGAAAGCATCTTTAAGAATGTAACTCTGGTTAAATTGAAGGAAGGTATCTTTGATGGACCTCAAATTCGCAAAATGTTCAGGGACGAAGAGTTTGTCAAAAGTATGAATGATACCGAGAAGGCAGCCTGGTTGAGCTTCAAAGATGTTGCAACGAAATTTCTTGGTAATAATAAAGATGAAAACTATAAGAGCATCGTTTTGCTCGATCAAGGTAGAATCTGAAGCTGACTCTGTTAAAATATCCAGCTGAATATTTTCTGCAGGGGTACTTCTGACATATGCAGGTGAATATTCGATCAGTTCATTGGATCTGTCTTGATGGTTAATCGAACTAGATTTTTGACCTAACCGAGCTTATTCTCGATCGATCCAAATAAATTTTCCAGCTGGATTTTCGATACCTTTATGATCGATTTTTATCTCGATTTCCAGCTGGATTGGTCTAAATTTACACTTCAATTTCGAGGCGAATAGGCCTCGATTTTCACCTTGATTTTGCCCTCGACTTCGAGCTAGATTGGACTTGATTTTCACCTCGATTCCTACCTCGATTTAGCGGTGTACTGACCTCGATATCTAACTCGATTTCGAGGTGGAAATCCAGGACGAAGTAGTTCGAAATCGAGGTGAAAGTTGAAGTAAACTAAGCTTGAAATCGGGATCAAAATCGAGGTGGAATTCGAAGTTATTTCATCTGGAAATCCATTTAAAAATAAACGATGATTCAGCTCGACATCGCTTTAGAAATCGAGGCTAATCCAGCTCGAAATCGAGGTAAAAATCGAGGAGGAAATCTTGTCCAATCCAGTTTAAAATCGACGTAGAAATTGAGGCCGAAGAAGCTCAAAGTCGGGGTAAAAATCGAGACCAATGTAGATTGAAATTAAGATAGACATCGAGACGGATCCAAATCCAAATCGGATTCAAACTCGAGATGGAAACCGACTCCATTCCACCTGCATATCGAGGTAACAATCGAGAATAATTCAGCTCAAAGTGGAGGTGGAAATGGAATCCATTCCACCTGGAAATCAAGATAAAAGCCGATCATAAACCTATCGAAAATCCAGCTGGAAAATTTATGTAAATTGATCGAGATTAACTCAGTTGGGTCCAAAATCTAGTTTAATTAACTAACAAGACAGATCGAAAAAGCTGGTCGTATATTCACTTGCATATGTCAGAAGTTCAGTTTGAGATTTTACCTAGCCTTATTTGGAAAAATTACAAAACTTGAAAACAAGTAAACAACAAATAATTGTAAAGTGGCTGCTGAATATTGAAATAAAACCACCTAATCAAATGATAAATAAATTACAAAATTGCAAATGGATTAATTGTATTGCTGAAGTACTCGATTTTGGTTGAGTAGTGATTTTTAATTTAATTTAGAGATTTTAATTTGTATATCAGTTTGAATTTATATTTATGTTAAATTAAAATCATGTGAAAGAAAGATACAATTTTATTTTATGTTTTGATTAATATTTTCAAATTCTTATTTAATTTGCGACGGGCTGCTTGCACTAAAACTCAAATTTTGAATGCAAGAATCATAATAAATCAAGCTTACATTTAGTTCCACATTTTAAAACTAAATAGCTGATTAAGGGGGTATGATACCCATTTTCTTCTCTTGCAAAATTGACCTGAAAAATACATAAATTAATTAATAATAAATTCTACTTCTTATATACTAAAACTATAGTTAAGTTTGATCAAATGGGCTCGAATAGAATTCTGTAGGCCCATCTGGTCCAGAGATATTAAACTTTTAAAATTTTTGCTTTGGCGTAAACTCTAGAATTAACCGATAGATGAATTTTCATCTAACAGGGCTTAAAATCTTTGTTTTTTATGTCATTAGTATCAGACAAGGGTGGCATAGGGTTTAGAATTATATATCTGTAACTTATTCCACCAATTGCACTTTTAAAATAGGATTTAAAACACAACACTATATAAAAAAGCACTTCAAAATTATGACTAAATAGGACCTGAAACAGAAAAATAAAAGTTCTTTTTTTAGCTTGACAGCTTGAAGTGGTAATGGAACTTGAAGATTCTACACCTTACTTTATTGCATAAACAATTTTATAGGATAAACAAACACGTTAACCTCAACGCACATGTAGCACTTACTGAAAGTAGTCGGTTGTCAAAAAGTAGCTGCGGCGACCGTGGCGACACGACTGAAGCGCGATCCGCGCGCTATATTTAAAACTTTACATTCGAATTTTTGTATTAAAATTTACTTTATATTAATAAAACCCATTTTTTAAAATCTTTATACATTTATATATTGTTCTGATAACATTGATTAATAAATTATAACGTTTTTAGAAATTATTTCGAAAAATCTAAAATTAAAAATTTTCGTATGTGTTTAATTTTTTTAATTTTTGCATAAAAATTTATTTTCATATAGATTATAACATATACAATCAAAATATGTAATAAAAAAAATTTCTATTTTTTGAAATTTTTTTGGTATCATACCCCCTTAAGTAATAAAGCAAGTTCGAAATTATTTTTAATAATTGTAACGGATAATTTCCAGTCAAAGAAAAATAAATGTGAAGTGTGAGCGCGACTGCAATGCGCTTACACTCGAACCGATACAAAAACCAGTTCGCTCCTCGCGAACCCGCTTGATCTCCTTGATGTCGGAGTGCGCGTGACTGCCTGGCAGGTATACCCTCTGCGCAGGCAGTGCCGGTAGCTCAAGATGCGCGTTGTTCATAGATCAACAGCGAGCCCGCGGAAGCGGCGGCATTCATCCGACGTAAGGATCGGTAGGCGCGAGGAATCAAGAAATAAATCAATGCGCGAATTAGATTTTATGATGCTTTATTTTGACACAAAGAAAAGAAACAAAAAGTAAGCAACAGGTGTGTCACTTCGGTGACACACGACGTACAATGAAATACGCTAAAAATCGAGAGCATACACTCGCCGGTGTATGCTCTCACGAAGTTTACGCGCGACGACAGGCGGAGAAAGGTTGCGACCTGGAAGTGCGGCGGCACTTCTGGCACGAACGCACGCACGTACAATTTCTACGCGGGTAGTGGGCCCACTAATCTCAAACACAGAATCAGCGAAGCGAAGGTTCTCAACTTGTTGGCTCTCGGACACTCGAATTCGATGGCGATGATCTCTCCGGTTCTGGCTCTCGGAGATCGTGTCCGGGCGGCACGGGAAAAACGATATGTGGCACAGATAAATTTGGCAGTATCGTGGCGGAGTTTTACCTCGCGCGCGGTCCTAACATGTCTGTCTGACGCGCGCGCTGACCGGCTAGACGAGCCGCAGCATCCGCGTTTCCCTCTCACGAGTCGCAACGGAATCGCTCGACTCTTGAAGTCGAGAGCACCCCGTGAAATACGCGGAGGTGTGAATTCCGTCACATAATAAAAAAATTAAATTCGTACACTTTCAAATAAACAATGCCCGTGAAGTTTTAAAAATTTTCAAAACTTTTTATGTGATATTAATGTTGCTAAATAAAGAGAAGCCTTTATTTACAAAGTACTAAAAATATCACTATTTAGTTTTGTTTACAGATCAATTATTAAGTTATTTTAGCTAACTTAATAAACTATACTCAAAGAATACCAAACAATTTCCATATTTTTAAAAAAGAAGTACCCGATTGCTTAGAAAAGAATAAAAGAAATATGAATAAAACGTAAATAAAATTACTGCTCTCAAGAACAATTCATTTTATTTACGGGGCGGCTGAAAATTTTTCAACGACCTTTTTGAGCGAAAAAAACTCGACAGAGAAGTCTTAATTGCCAAAACGTGCTTTTTCACATGGGATTTAATAGCTCGACAGTAGTTAAACAATGAGAGATCTGTATTACCCCACCACCAGCCTTTTCCATATAAACACATTACCCCCACCACTTTAATCAACAGGTGAGACACACCTGTTCAGGTGAGAGGGGGCTTCTAGAAGGTTCTAGAAGATTCTAGAACATTCTCGAAGGTTCTAGAAGATTCTAGAACATTCTCGAAGGTTCTAGAAGATTCTAGAACATTCTCGAAGGTTCTAGAAGATTCTAGAACATTCTCGAAGGTTCTATAACATTCTAGTAGGTTATAGAATTGCCTCGAATGTTGGAAAAAAAAAATTTCTTTCCTAATGTAAGTAGAACGACAGAAATCATGCGGCTGACTTCGAGCATCTCTCCGCTGGACCTTGCGCGCCTTATCGCAAGGTATTCGATTACCACT
>JAWWEO010019944.1:0-11804 GCA_035582975.1 Ormyrus labotus | reverse complement strand
CAGCAAATTTACAAAAACTAATAGCAAAACGTTTGTAACAAATTGCTATCAATTTGATATGCATCTGGCTATTGGGGGTAACACGAGTTCGGAATCCGAATCAATTCCCTTCGCTCTTACCGATCGAGCTACGGAAATTTCCGAGCGAGACCCGCAACAGCATACCTTTTTAGTACTCACGTACTTAGTGCAATCATGGTACTTACTAAAGTTGGGTATCGATCAGGTGCATCGTAATTCTCCAGTACAATCGGATATGAGCTCCACGTCACCGAAAAATCCGCAAACTTTTCTTTAAAAACGCATCCGAAAAACGCCGCCTTCCAGTACTTTCTTTAGGTTAATTTTGTAAAAACTATATCTGTTTGGTTCATTATATGGTTTAAATTATTCTTAAAAAATATTTGCATTTTTAAAAAAAAAAATGTGTTTACTGAAAAAACTTGTCTCTTTCATATTTCAGGATTTCAGTACTTTCATTCCTTTAATTTGAAAACTTTGCGTAAGTATTCAATAATATTAGATGGAAACTACTCAGATTTATCTTCTTTTTATATTTTCGTACAAAAGTAAATTTTAAAATATAATATAATATATACTTGTAGTATACACTTGTTTCTTTCCATTTCATGATTCTTCCAGTACTTTCTTTAGTATAATTTAAAAAAAAACAATACCTAGGTGGTTTAGTAATGGTGAAAATTATTGAAATTTGAATTTACCGATATTCTATACATTATAGTATAAGTTTTTATAAGAATAACTTTAATAATAGTCTTTCGCGTTTTTATGTTGTGCCATACGGTGCACATTTATGCCGATTTAAAAAATTACGCAATTCAAGCGTTAAGGAAAGGTAAGCATTTGATGTTTGTTTTTTAAAAAATTTTGAAATCTATAACTTTCAAAATAAATTTACTTTGATGTTACTCTATTGTGTGCTACTTTATACCCTCATTTGTTATCGCATAATTGTGCACGGAGAGAGAAGAGCAATAAATAGCGCCTATTAAAAATGATAGAATATTAAAAATTAATTAAAAATAAAAATATTCCTAATTGCTTCCACTTTTAGTATATATATATTTTAGTTTCTTAAATATACTAATTGTCGTTATTATCTACAAAGTTTACTACTGAACTATAATTACGTACAATTACTGTACGTAATTATTCAATATATAATTAGCAATACGTACAGTTATGCAATGGATCTACTACCGTCAGTTTTGAATAATTTTCAAAATAAACATTTTTTTTAACACATGCCTAAAAATGCTACATTCTCGTGCTTATTTTCTGTGAGGGAAACTCATAATCACTCACGTGTGCGGGAAAACATTCCCATTCCCGCACTAGTGCGGGAGTCATTCTCGCACGGTTTTTTTACGGCTTTTTTACTTTTTTTTACTTTTTTAACTTTTTAAAAATAATTTTTAACAAAAATTATTAAAAATTAAATTCAATGGAATATAAAAATATAATTTTATTATTCATACGTAAAAAATAAATAAATGAATAAAAACAAAAAAATGTATCTTATATATTGTATTCTAAGCACTCGAAAAAACCATTTTCATGCATTTGTTAAAAAAATATCATGTGTTACACGTGCGGGAAGCTATTCCACAGAATAGTCTCCTTCCCGCACTTGTTGCACAATATACTATTAATTGTAGCGAGTTTTTTCCTTTTATGTGTATTTACTGCTGTTGGTTTGACCGGGAGATTTGATATTGCATTTATGTATTTATAAATCAGAAAAATTTACAAAAGTAAATCCTATAGAGGAACACAGTTACATGTACATAGGCTGGCAAGCTTACAAACTAACTTAAAACTAAAAACTAAAATGTCCCAAAATTGCGAATATATATTTTTATAACTATATTAACATTCAATAAATTTTTTCTGCTTAAAGTAAACTAAAGAAACATAAAACAGTAAACGATTTTAACGGGACTGATCATATTCTACACAAATTTATTGTACACAACCGTTACATCGGATAGTAAGTAAATGTTTACTTACGATATTACGATCGTGCACAATAAATTTGTGTAGAATATGACCAGTCCCAAGTGAATATTTGTTTGATATTCAGTGGATTATTTTGTGTGAATTGATTTTTATCAATAATTCTTATTATTTTCATTTGGATGTTTTGTAGTACGTTTATGGTGGTTTTATACGCACCACCCCAGGCTATTATCCCATAACTTATTATACTATTAAAGAAAGCATAGTATATTTTCATAAGAGTATTCATATCCATCAACCTTCTTATTTTTGCAAAGATAAAAATCAAGTATTTAGTCCTGCTTATAATATATGTTCTACGTGCTTGTACCATTTCATATTGAAGTCAAAAAATATTCCTAGGTATTTGTAGGATTCTATTCTTACGATTTTTTTATTTTTTATCTTAATATTTATTTCTACAGGTACGCTATCACAGTAATTACCAAACGTTATATATTTGGTTTTTGATATATTTAGTGATAATTTGTTAAATGCTAACCAATTCGCTACTTTGTCTAGTAGTACATTCATCTTATCTTGTGCCTGTGTCCACGTGTCGTCATCAACGATGATAATCGTGCCATCAGCATATGAAAAGATGGAGTTCTTTGGCATATCTGACAGTAGATCATTATGTCGTGAACTCGGAAAGAGCAGCTCACGCACGAGGATGTTTTTTTTGCGATCAGGTTTTTCGTTTTAAATTAAATAAAAGACTGATATCAATTTGACGGTAGAGCCTTCTTTCGGAAAAATAAAAAAAAAAAGAAACAACAAAAAACTAAAATAAAATTAACTTCTAAAACGCATCCCGGTCTCGATCGCCTAGAGGAGGGACACAGTTTCCGCAACCTTTCGCACGAGCGGCTCTGGCGCTTTGAGCGATATGGTATCCTTTCTGGAAGCTCCTATGGCCGGTGGGCGAGCTCAGGGTCGCCCTCAGCACGATACAAGTACCATAAGTGGCTCTTTATGGCACGGCGCGTATTAGCGTCCGAGCGCAGTAAGGGTTGAGCCACGTGTCAACCTGCGGGATCAAACGATGTGCCCATCTTCCGCTATTAGACGAGTCCCATAGCAGTTGCCACCGACATAGGCTGTTGACTCTCCCATTTCTTCTTATTTCTGTTGCCCTCAGCGTGCTCAATCCTTTCTGACGGTATAGTTCTCTTCTCTCTTCTGCTAAAAATTAACTTTAAACCAAAATAAAAGGTTCGGCGAGTTTGATGTATTCCATATTACCAATGATGTCAAGCACATAGTAAAAAACCTGTTAAGTCATTGGCAATTAGCTTCCTCCTAACTAATTTATTGTTTCATTATTATCTCATTATTATTATTATTTTATTTTTATATGCTCATTTTAGAATTTAGAATTTAATGAACAGCAAACAACATTTAAATAAAACTTTTGTTATTGGAATATTTAAAATTCTAAGAAACAGAATTTTTGAAATTCCTTGCGCAAAGCTCGATTTTGCGCCAGCTTGAATAAAAATCATGCACTAAATCAAGCTTTCTACAACTCGTATCCAAAAATTGAACGTGTCAAAGTTTATGTGCAAGGGAATAGTGCCTGATGCTCGGTTTATTGAGAATTTCAAGACCCCAGGTATATTCAGCAATACGAGGCCTTATAATGGCCTGAGCAAAACCTTATAGAAAGAACTCTTTGTTAATTAGAGAAAACCGTAAACCTTCGTCTAGTACAATTACCGTCTCAAAAATTGGTCTCAAGCTTCTTTTCGAACTGTTACGAGAAAAATAAACCCTGCATTATTTTTATTTTTCTAATAGTGCATTATTTTTTTAATAATACGTTATGATGATATTTAATTACTAACTGTGAAAATTTGGAAGGGTAAAGAACAATAAAGTATGTTAATTTAGAAACATTTATTCACAAGAATAAACACGCACTAGTATAACATTCACTCTAAACTACTTGAACTCGCAATGTTCGCGCGTATAATCATTCATTTTAGAATACAACTAACAAATTTATTACGGATCGGCGATACGCAAAGTCTATGGAAAACGCGGGAAAGACCATGAAACGTGGGTGTTGCCCTCCGCTCCAAATTTTTGTTACCGGTCTAGCTGACAGATCTTTTTCGCGCTTCGGAAACCCTGAACGCTTCCGACGGACCGCGGAGAGTGGCGGAGCTCTTTCTATACGGGATCGGTGGAAAGGAAAGTTAAGCACTTAAAGAAATATACGCGGATTTTATGTTTTGCACTTTAATAAACATTGAACACTTAAAACTAAACAATTACAATAGTTCATAAAGCTAAATACGCTGATAAACGAATTAACGCGAGCGGAGAGTCACGCGCTTTTTTTTCTTTTCGACACGCGGGTAGTGTTTCGTGTTTAACTCGCGCGGCGAATTTCACCCTGAGGCCGATTCAATTTATTTTTAGTCGCGCACTCGCTTATTGCTCGCGAGGTACCTGGAGCGTACGCTGACTTGCCTGGCGGTATGCCTCGGAGAGTCTCGTGCGGGGTGTTCCCGTTTGTCGCCTCGCGCCAAGTCGAGGTGGTGGCGGCGGATGGTTCCAGCAGGTCAACTGGTCCTCCACTGGTCTGGGCTCTGACACTGAGTCCCTCGGATATGGGATGCCTCGGACGTCGCTGATTAGGCGGCTCTTGCGTCCTGAAGTCCTCGATAGCCGGGAGATGGCCTCGGCGTCCGGTTGCGTTGCCGGTCCGATTCGGAGAGAGCGAGGGTTGCTTCCTCGAATTTCTTATTGCGTAGTCCTCTCCCAAATCGGACCTCTTCGGCAATTATCGGGACTGCCCCACCTCTTGTCGTGCCTTGGCCTTTGCACACCTGTACTATTTTCGCGCGTGAGTGTCGCGGCTCCTGACAAAATTTCACGGTGATATTTCGAAGCGGCGCCTCTTAAATCTTGTTTTATTTATCTTATAGAAGACAAGAGAAAATGTTTCCACGTACTAATCAAGGAGCAATAAAAGCGAAGTAAAAACGTAAATTCAAGTGTTGCGACAATTTCCAAAAAATCTCGCAGCAAATCAAATCCAACACACCTTTTTCGTGCACCTTAAATGCAGCAAAAAACGCCCGCTAGTTCAAGGCACCAGCCATGTCCTTCCTCAGCGATCGGCTTCCGTTAGATTTCCAGAGAAAAACGGGCGAATCGAGGACAGACGGAGCTTTTTGCGTTCGCAGTAGAGAACACGAAACTGGCCGCTGCGCCGGGAACAACGCATTGTCGGCCAGCTTACGGATCGTTATGGAACTGCTGGAGAAGTCGAGCCTGTCGGTTCAGGATGTTGTTGACAAAGCCAAGGATTGGGCTTGCGACCCAGGAGGGAAGAATCAGGTTTGACGAGTTACTTACGCAAGTACACAAAAAAATAAAATGTGCTCTGATGTGCGATAGACTATTTTGATCTGCTAAACGTAAGTATGGACCTCAGTTTTGGTCCCCAGCGGGATTTTGAGATACCTTGATTATTGAGAATTTGAAGATAGGCTTATTTTCAAGAAACCCTTTCTAGTGATTTGGTCCATGACATCGTATACACGAAGAGAAACGTTTTACGAAAAATTATTATACTTTTCCGTAACTCGAAGACAGACTTTGAACTAGCGTAAAAAATTACTATGCTATAGTAATTTTTGCTAAACTTTTAATAAAAATTGCTAAAATTATAACAAAAATTAATGTAAAGTACAGTAATTTTTCTCCTTTACTCCGTGTAATACCTGTTGTGGCCTTTAAATTACATTTTGAGTTTCGTCAATTCATTTATTTTCTTCTGAGATAATTTAATATTAAATTAAAATACTTTTTAGCTCGTTTTACCTTCAGACATTTTCGTATTCTTTACACTGATATTTTATACTTAAAACAAATATATTCCAATAAAAATAGTATTGATAAATGTCAAAAGACAATTTAAAGGCCGCGAAAGATACTATACAATATCATGAAATAACATAACATAAATAACTAAAATTTTTAAAGATCAAGATATCTCAAAATCCTGATGCGATGGATCAAAAGTTGGGTCATATTGGGGCTTAGCGAATCAAAATAGTTAGTTTAGTCCATCAATTTTTATTTTTTGCGTGCCTGTTTCATTGTTTTTCGATTCTTGACTGATGATCTCACATTTTGAGCTTCAATTTTGCCACAATTTTGCGGACAGCTTCCTACTCCAGGGATCATCTAGAGTTCGTGCCATTCACGCTTCTTCCCTCTCGGTTCCCGCTCGAGGAGTACAACGCAGCGCGCTCAGCTCAGCAGCTGGTGAACAAGTTGATGCACCGAGTGGCCCATGACTTCCAGTTTCTGGCCGAGGCGCTGCGCGACACCATTCGCGTCGATGACTTCACCAGGCGGCTGTTCGAGCTGCACGAGGCTGCGCAGAAGGAACGACCCGTACAAATCGTCTCGCTCGGCCTGCTCAGGGCGGATTACATGCTGGACACAAGGAAGAGCCCTCGAGGTGATACGCAGCCTGTTTGTAAACAGGTGGAGGTAAGTATTCTTGGACACGGCATGGGAGTTTTTAGTATCGAGCCGACTGCTGTTTCGCAGGTGAATACGATAGCCAGTGGTCAAGGATGGATAGGAACGGCCTGCTCGAGACTTCACCGTTATCTGCTTGAAGAAATGGACCTGACAGAGTACGCGAAGAACATGCCGGAAAATAATCCGCTGGAGGGGCTTTGCCGGGGAATGCTGGAGGCTTGGAAGATTTACAATAATCCTAGGTATCCTCAGAGAAAGAAAGCTGCCTGCAAATAATGACAGGCTCGCGAACAATAAAAAGTAGTCCGCACCATAAACCAAACTGAATTTACACGAAAATGAATTTACAAGGGAAGTTCCACCTATCGGATTATGGATCTTGGTTAACTTACAGGTCATTAAAAAGAAGACACATGTCTCAGCGTTTATTCAAATGGGCATTAGTAACAAATTTATGATTTATTTTTTGAAAATTCTAGGGAAAATTGGCGTTTATAAACATTGAAATATCTCCGTAACTAAAAATTTGAGTCTATCGAACAAAAATTTAAAAGAAAGCGCAGCAAGAGTTTTAAGGTAGTACTATCGATACGAAACTATATAGTAGAGCGAGTTTTTAGTCGCATTTGACTTTGGCAGTATTTTTATGTGGCAACATCGCATGAAAATTAAATGTTTAATTTTATATAATTAGATATTATTTTTTATTATTACTTTGAGTGTGCATAACTTTGGAATGAATGAGTATTTTTTTAATCTAACTACTCTCAAATTAAAGCTCTTGCAGCATACTTTCTTCTAAATTTTTGTTCGATAGACTCAAATTTTTATTTTTATTTTTATAAACACCGATTTTCCCTAGAAATTACAAAAAAAAATCCATAACTTTGTTGCTGAGGCCCACTCAAATGAACTCTGAGAGACGTGTCTGTTTTTTTTTTTTTTTACTAAGGAGTGATCTCCTGCAATTTAACCAAGATCCATGTTCCGATGGATTACCTTGTTATTTTTGATCCAGTGACAGGATTTTGAGATATCTTGATGTTTAAGAATTTTAAGATACGTTTATTTTCAAATTCAAAAAACATTTTTTAGCGATTTGGTCCATGAAATTGTATCCGAGGTAATTTTAATATAAACAAATTTTTAACTTACAATTAGAAGAAAGACGTGTGCGTACTCTTTACACTCCTATTCTATATTTTAAACTAGTATATATCTCAAATAAAAAAAAATCGTACCGTTTAAATTCAAAAGAAAATTAAAATTATTTCCCCTTTAAACTCCAATAAACTCACTTCCGGCTTCGTCTTCTTAGCGCGGCGGTCCTCTTCGTCGTAGAAACCAGCACTCAGCACATCGGCGACCAGCGCTTCCACGAGTACGAGCTGCGGCGCCTGGAGCCCCGCATCCGGGTACTGCGCCTGACGCTGGCGCAGCTCTCGACTCGGGCGCAGCTAGTTGGCGCGGAGCGGCGACTGCTAGTGGACGGTCGCGAGATCGCGGTGGCCTACCTGCGCAGCGGCTACTCACCCGAGCAGTATCCCGGGGAGGCCGAGTGGCGGGCCCGGGCCACGGTCGAGCGGTCGAGGGCCGTCAAGTGCCCCTCCCTGGGCTACCACCTCGCCGGGACGAAGAAGGTGCAACAGGTGCTCGCGAGGGAGGCCCAGCTCGAGAGGTTCCTGAACGAGGAAGAGGCCCGGAGGGTGCGCAGTCTCTTTACAGGTGATGGACGATTCGTGGGGCAGTTTTATTGATGACGTTTCGTGGTTTGGGAAAAGATTTGACGCGCAAAATTAAGGCTAGAGAGAATGTTTTTGATCGAAAGTTTGCTTGCTGCTAGAGATAACAGTAATTGCACCGTGGAAAGCATCGTATCGTTAAAAAAATATTGACCTTTTCTTTGTAAAAATGTTAGATCAAAATTATATAAAATCCATTATATACAGTTCATTTCAAGGAATGAGTATACATAATTTATATATGAACAGCATATAATATCGGTAAAATATAGAAGGGTGGCGCTAGAGAGGGCGTACTCCGTAGTGTTCGAAGTCTAGGTATCGATTCATCTTAAGGTAGTTAACTCCAAGTACTAGGTCACCGATGATGATGTCTAAGTGGTGCGCTGCGTAGTGGTGCGCTAGGTGTCAATTCACGGAGTGCACCACCTGGACATCATCTTTAGTGCCACCCTACTATATTTTACAGATATTTATGTTGTTTATATACAAATTATGTATGCTTATTCTTATGTATGAACTGTATATAATGAATTTTATATAATTTTGATCTCAAATTTTTACTTGGGATAAGACTTAAAAAATTGTATGCAAACGAATCTGAATAATTATCGCATTTCTAAAGCAAACATAATACCTCACCGTAAACATCCCAACAGGTCTCTACCCACTGGACTTCAGTCCCGCGGGCGAGTCAGCCTTGCAATTGGTCCTTTCCCACCCCGAAAAGTTCGTCTTGAAGCCACAGCGCGAAGGTGGCGCCAACAACCTCTTCGGCTGCTCGATAAAGCGGAAGCTCGAGTCCATCGCCACTTGTGAAGATCGTCTAGCGTGGATCCTCATGGACAGAATCCAGCCGGTCGTGCAGCGCAACGTCATGGTCCATGCGAGCAACGTTAGCTTCGAGCCCCGGGAGATGACCTCGGAGCTGGGCATCTTTGGGGTCGTGCTGGGTGACTCGCGGCGCATCTTTCTGAATGAGACGCTGGGCCATACCCTCAGGAGCAAGCTCGCGCACTACGACGAGGGCGGCGTGTCCAGCGGATTCGGCGCCTGCGACAGTCCGCTACTGGTTTGACGCTGGAGCTGACCTAAGACTCGAGTTTTTTTTTTTTTTTTATAAAAAGGATATGGATTACACAGGCCGACAATTTTCGAAGAAATTTCATACCGAAAAACCAGACCTTACTTTCCTAAAGGTTTTTGGTGCGTTGAATCCAAATTCGGCGACAGAATTGCTCTATCGTGCCACGTTTCCGAGATATCCTAACCTAAATATGAGAAAAACATGTTTTTTTGTTATACTTGAGAAACGAGTAGGGTAGCGTGTTCTCGGTGTGGGAGAGAGAGGAGAAATGAGAAAGCGTACATTTAGTTAATAGTTTGGCGGCCGGCCGTTTATTAAAAATAACACGGAAACAACAAACTATGTACAATGCGCAAAGCGCTTAATAAAACTATTTACAAGAGCTATCTCAACTAATCAATTTATTAAGACAATAATCTCTAAACCGCCATAGCTGCAGTGTCGGCTGAGCTTGTGGGAAGAGCGTCTGGCTTGGTCGGAGATCCATGGACGAGAGAGCGAGCTTGCTCAGTAAGCTTGATCTCAAGGTGATAGTCTCGAGGGAAGGACTTCTTGCTTGCAGTGCTCTGATGTGAAGATGGCGCGCGGCGTTAGGGTTTGTATCCGCCGACGCTGCTGAACAATCTGGGGTTCTGGCGCGAGCGCAGAAGGCGCCACAGTTGTAAGACAAGAGATTTTCAAAAACTTATTATACAAGGTGCGGGAAAAGTATGGAAACCCCTGAAAATATAAAAAAAAAAGTTTATACCCTAAGTAACTTTCAACGAGGAATCCAATGGTGACCTTGGAATTGACCTTGAACTTCAATTTGAAGGTCATTTGAAGTTATGATTAGGTTTAAGACCCCTAGAGGTCAAATAGAGGCCAAAGTACGCTATCACATATTCCTAGTAACTTTCAACGGGGGACACAATGGTGATCTTGGAATTGACCTTGAACCTCAATTTTAAGGTCATTTGTTGGTTTTGAAAGTTGGTTGTGATTTTTTTCTATTTTATTTAACAGAAAAATGTTGACTTATCGTAATTATCCTTCTTTTGGTGTAACTCAGGAACAACGACGTGGATCTTGAAGGATTCTGTTCCCTTTGGGGTGCTTTTGAAATATGTTCCCCTTGCCGGGTGCTTTTTGGAGGAGAGGACCGTAAATTGACTAAATTCACACGCCTCAAACCTACAAACCCTAAACTCAGAAACTTTATACCCACAAATCTTAAATCCATAAACCTTAAACCCATAAACTCAAACTCTAAACCAAAAAATCTTATACCCGCAAACCTCCAACCCACAAACCTTTTACCCATAAACCCTAAACTCAGAAAAACTATTAAACTCATAAGCCCAGAAATATAAGCCCAGAACCTAAACATCCTGTGATAGTAAACTTTGACCTCTAGGGGTCACGTTAACCTTAGACCTAAACACATATGCAAAAGTAAAATTTTCTGCTCTTCTAAATTTCGGCATAACACTTACACTTACTGTATTATGTTCGGTCTTCAAAGAAATTAAACTTACATTTACAGTAAAAGAATTACATTAAAATAAAAAGCCACTTATTTGTGGACATAAAAATAAATCACTCATTTTTAAACACTAACTTCTTGCCCAATTAAAATCATTACTGTAGAAGTCAAGTCACATTACATGTATCTTAAATAGGATGAGCCAGCAGAGCTTTATTCATGATACTTATCGATTCATAATTAATATTAAACACGAACTTGTGCGAATCGGATTCTATAATCTGACTAATATAATACATTAACTTTACATACAGTGCAGCCGTAACTATAATTAATTACGCCTAAAAGCTTTTCTTTTTTCTTGATAATTTTCCTATTCTGCAGGAAATATATTAAATGTAAATTGAAATGTATAGAAGTCATTAAAAATAATAATAATTCAGAAAAAAATCTACATTAATTATGTAAATTACAAGAAATAAATTAAACGAATATTTTCTCTAATAATAATTTCTATTTTATAATGCAGTTTTATGCAGTTTACACGTATTAGTCACGGTTCAAACTTCCTGCTTTTAGATCAATTTGTTTTCATCGCGACAATTTTATCAATCGGAAAACAATACTCGGTTTAACAATACTAGGTTTTGAAAGCTGATAATTATAAGTTCTTAACTAAAATCGAATTTTTTTTGCAATTTAAAATGTGGAATTTTTGCTTACGCATTTACAAGGTAAAACTTATCTTTTTATGTTAGCATATATTTCATATTACAACAATAACTTTCCTAGCTATTTAAAAAGAAAATTATCAGTGCAGCCCATTTGATAGAGAAATCATGTGAAAACAAGCGTTTCATCGCGACATATTAGGTAGCCACGGGACTTATTTATTAAATATTTTCCTGCCCTATTGCAAAGACCTCATAAATCCCGATAAAAAGGAGCAGAAACCTCATAGAATCCGATAAAATTTTATCGG
>JAWWEO010019943.1:0-11812 GCA_035582975.1 Ormyrus labotus | reverse complement strand
AACTATTATTAATTTAAATTTCTTTTTTACAGGTCATTTAAAACCATGTCAACGATGGGTATAGAACCCCCTTAATTCACCTGTCGGTTGCTTAGCAAATAACAAACAGTATTTTATTTGTTGCTTAGCAAATAACAACTTATCTTTTGTTCGTTACCTAGAGAATAACAATTAGGCATTTGTCAATTAATAAACAACTCCCTTGGCAACCCATGGATATAAATTGATCCACGAAAAGCGGAGGAGACACAATTCGAGTTCGACAACCAACTAAGCTACAATCTCTCCGTCAAGAAGAAGTCTATTTTAAACATCAAGAGTCAATCAGTTCTTTTCGGAACTCAGTTCATCAGTTACTTATTATACTAAGTTCTTTTCAGAACTTAGTTCATAAGTCGAAAGAGGATAATAAAGCTCTCATTAAATCCGAGTTAAGTGTTAATTTATTCAAACGCCTAGGTGTTTCAAGCACCGAATTCGAGCAACGGACCAGCCATCTCCCGGTCGAATAATATATCCTGCGACCTGGGACATAACAGTGCGCGCTTCGCGCGCGTGCGTGTATTTTTTTTTCGTTTAATGATTTTATAAACATTAAAATAATGATTACTTTTTTATATAAAATTGAAGTTGGTTACTATTTGATTTGCAGATTGATATTACAAATATTTGTATCTATTATTTTTGCAGGTAATTTCATGTTATTTTAGATAGTTTTAATTTTAATAAGATTATTTATATACATATAATGAAATTCATAAAGATAAATTATTGGTAATTCATTTTAAAAAAATATTTTTTTATAAACATAATTTTTTTTTTATTTGTGTTTGTCTTTCTCACACACCTTCTAATTTTGTATCTAAAATTTAGAATAACATCATTTGTTTCAACCAATCCTTTCTCTCGTCAAATATTGCACTTATATAATTTACACCAATATCGCATCTTTCTACTAAATGTTCTAAAGAACCTTTTTCTTTACTGCATAAAATACGCAGCCTGCCCTTATCTAACAAAAACTTATTTTTTTCCTCAAAGTTGCCGCATCTTAACCTAGTTACGATACTTATGTCTATGTTTCCTACCTCTTAAGGGGATTTCGAAGTAAAATTTGACCGTCATCATACGAACGGTAAGAACGGTCAGATTCCGGGTACGTTTTTTTAATTTTATAAATTATATACAGTTTCCACCTCAAAAATTATTATTTAGCGAGGTTACTGTCATCATAACAAATCATTCGTTACATACCAATCAGAAAAATCCTGAAAATTGCGGTTACAAGCTGTGAAATACAACACGAGGTGAAGACACAATGGCTGCAGAGAAACGACATGAACAAGCACACACACACAAACCCAGGAGAACTCGTGTATTCTATAAATCGCTATTGAAATATTTTTTCAATAAAAACACAATATAGCGAGATGAGTTCCACAATAACACAAACAAAATCACTCTGTTTAGTAACGTAAAAAAAGAAACGCGGCCGAAAACAGGGAAATACAAAGCGAGATGCAAAGCGTGCTCACGGCCATTCCATCTGCTAGTTCACAACTGAGGGCGCTACGAGCTATTTCTCGATCACTGATCGCACATGCATAATGACGCCAAATTCAAACTTAATTAAAACAAAAAATTCATAAATTAGGAATATGTAATAAAATGAATATATAAAAATATAATTAAAAATAGATTGTTAAATTTATACTAATGCATAAAGAAAAAACCGTTTTTTATATTTTAATTCTCCATTTTTTATGTTGTACATTTTTAATAAAATATAATTCATTCCTTCTGTTCAGTAGGTATTTCTGCAACCATGATCCAACAGAAAAATCGTGCCTACCTTGGTTATTTTCTAATAGAAGAACAAGCCGTTATTAAAATCTTTAAACAAGCAGTTACATACACATTGTATAATGCATTGTGAACAGTTCTGGCAGAATAGAAATCGATATTCTGTAGCCTCCAGGTAAAAAATCAGCGCTATATTGCCAGCATGCGAAATTAGGACATACGCGGTCCGAGCAGCCGGCGTGGCTCGCTTCTACTCTGACGCGCTATGTCACGAATCCAAGCGACCGAGAATAATTAGACTCAGTTTTCGCTTTTTCTCTACCTCTTTCTAATATATGAGATTTTTTCTTTTATATTTGGCCTCTGTTAATAGTCACATTTAATTTATCATGTTAAACAAGCCCTGCTTCCCTATTTATTACGGGAAACGCCGATAAACAATGACAATTTTGTGTTAAAAAACATAAAGTTCTTCAATTGTTTAAATATTTAATTAGGTTTATAGTTCATAATTCTATTTTAACCAATATTTATAGATTAAAATTCAAATTTCGGCCGCCAGCAGGCGAAAAACCAGAGCTCCTATGCCAGCGAACGAAATTGAAGACCCACGGGGTCGGAGCAGCGACGAGCCAACGCGACTGCTCCGACCGTGTAGGTCACGAACCGAAGCGTCCGAGAATTACAGGCGCAGTTTCGCTCTTTCTCTGGCTCTTTCTGATTTTTTCATTTATAATTTACGCCTGCTAATAGTAGCATTCAATTTCTCATGTTAAACAAGCCCTGTTTTTTTATTTATTACAGGAAACTCGTGTTAACAATGGCAAATATCTCTTAAAAAACGCACCATTCTTCAATTGTTTAAATATTTTATTAGGTTTTTAGTTCATAATTCTATTTTTAACAGTGGTTATAGACCAAAAGTTGATATTCTGTCGCCAGCAGGCGAAAAGCCCGAGCTCCTTTGCGAGCGAACGAAAATGAAGACCCACGCGGTCGGAGCAGCCGCGTTGGCTCGGCACAGCTCCGACCGTCTAGGTCATGAATCGAAGCGCCGGACAGTTACAGGCACAGTTTTCGCTATTTCCCTAATCTTTATGAGATATACTTGATTTTTCTTTTCTTATTGACTTCTAATAATAGTCATATTCAATTTTTTCACGTTAAACAAGTCCTGTTTGTTTTATTTATTACGGGAAAATCGGGTAAACAAAGACAATTTTGTGTTAAAAAACATACAGTTGTTCAATTGTTTAAACATTAAATTAAGTTCTTATTGCATAAATGCATTGTCAGCAGTTTAATCAGAATAGAAATCGATATTCTGTAGCCTGCAGGCGGAAAACCAGAGCTCTTTTGCCAGCACGCGAAAATGAAGAGCCGCGCGGTCGGAGCAGAGGCGAGCCAACGCAGCTGCTTCAACCAGGTCACGAATTCAAGCGTCCGAAAATTACAGCCGCATTTTTTCCTGATTCTTCGCTTCTTTATCGGATATAATTGATTTTTTCTGTAAGATTTAACTTGTGTTATAATGCTTTGGTTTTATTTTTTATAGTAAACAAGCTCTGGTTTTTTATTACTGATAGAAAAATCATATAAACATATTAGTAATTTAATTTTAATTACTATAGTATATAAACCAGTAGATTATATTACAAAATTCTACTTGTTTAAGGGGGTTATATACCCATTTTTTTAGTCCCTTTAATCACCTGTAAAAAAGAAATTTTAATCAGTAATAGATTATACTATTAATATAATAAAAATATAGCTCATTTGATTCAGAGATATTGCAATTTTCATAAAACAGGGCTTAAAATCTTTGTTTTTTATGTCATTTAGGGCCAACGCTATTTGCTAGTGTCATTTTTTTGATTTAGTATTTTTAAATTAAGAATAACTGGCCAAAATTGACCATTTTTTATTAAAATTTTGGGATTTTTTTAGTTTTTCTTAATTTTAAAATAAGCATTAGTCGAATAATATCTGGATCATTACTAAATCCAGAACTTCATAATTTCTTCTCCAATAAGTAAAAGCTTGTAGTCCATGCGCATCATGTTCAAAGCAGTTATGTTTGTAATATGAAATAATGCTGCCATGCTGTTGAAAGTGCACATCCACTGATAACACAAAACGTTTAAACAACGTTTTTAAGACGTTATAAATAATACGAAATAACGCATTTTCCTAACATATAAGATAATGTATGAAAAACGTTTTTTAAACGTTATTTTGGCCGCGAAGAATTTTCCAAATTATTCTGTGGGATTCTACAGAAACGTTGTAACAACGTAGTTTAAACGTCTTTGACGACGTTATAAATACATTTTTAAAACCTTTTTAAACGTCAGGTAAATGTTAATAAAACGTTTCAATAACGATTAGAAAACGTTTTGAAAACGTTTCTAATCAGTCATGAATTCAATGCAGAAAAACACTGATCTTGCAGTAATCTCTTTATAATAATGCCATTTATATGAAAAAGGCCTGAGCCGATATATCGGCTCCTGCGACTGAAAAAGTTAAATTAGAGATTAAGGTATAGTCAAAAATGAGATGCATTTATTTATTGATTACTTTATTATTATATTTATTGATTATTTTATATACATTATATCGTGTATGCAGTAAGAGAACGATAATTTCATCGTGGTCGAGCAAAACTTGTATATACAGTTGTTGGCCTTCACTATAACTTTCTAGCTGATTCGAATCTGAAAATTTTTATTAAATATTATTAAAATAAACTTATAAGAATAACAATTTTTCTTATAATTATTATTGAGATTTCATACGAGGAAGCGTCGAAGTTGAAGGAAACATCCGCTGATAAGGTTCAGGAACGACTTTCGCTTTTCCAAAGTCGTATTTTATGAAAAAATATACATGGAAAAAATGTGTGAAAACGCGATCAGTGAAGAACTGCAGCGGAGTATGAGCGAATTGGATATTTCGCATGAAAATGACAGTAATTCTGGAGAAAGGTGGGATCCTGTTAGTGCTAACAATGGAGATGAGGATTTTGCACTTGAATGCAAGTATGGTCACAGTATGGAAAGGTAATCTTTTAAACTTTTTAATTTTTAATATCTAAAAATACAAATTTATAAAATTAAAGTCAAGCTTTTAAAACAGGCTATGATTGGTAAAATTGGCTTTTTTACATACAAACGAAATTTCAAAACTAAATTAATTTTTTCCTAATTAAAGTCACTTAAATTTAATTAAAATTATAAATAAAAACAATTAAATTCCTTAAAATTTATTTTACAATTATATTCTTGCAGTCAAATTCTCAATTTTTTGAAAATAAAATTCTATGCATCTAATTGCTTAGAATAAGTACTTACATTTTTTTAGATTAAAATTATATTGACGAACAATATATAACTTATTATAATAAATTCATTTGCATTATTTTATTTTATTCGAAAATTAAAGTATCCTATGAAAAAATAGTATAAGAATACTCTTTTAGTTTGCATCATTTCACTAGGATATATTTTAATCTCTGTGAAATAATATTTTAAGACTTAATCAATAAATGCTCACAATTTACAGTCACTCATGTAATGAAATGGAAAAACTCAGAATGCTGGAAGAGGAACAAGAAATGCTTAACTCATCCCTTATAGCACTAACAACACATTTTGCACAGGTAAGTTTTACTTTTACTACTACAATATATAAACTTGTTGAACATTGTTTTTACGAGTACCTATGTTAATCTTATTTTAGATCCAATTTAGATTGAAGCAAATATGTGATGCACCAACTTAACTCTTTCAGTCACAGGAGCCTATATATCGGCTCAGGCCTTTTTCATATAAATATCATTATTATAAAGAGATTACTGCAAGATCAGTGTTTTTCTGCATTGAATTCATGACTGATTAGAAACGTTTTCAAAACATTTTCTAATCGTTATTGAAACGTTTTATTAACGTAAAAATGTATTTATAACGTCGTCAAAGACGTTTAAACTACGTTGTTACAACGTTTCTGTAGGATCCCACAGAATAATTTGGAAAATTCTTCGCGGCCAAAATAACGTTTAAAAAACGTTTTTCATACATTATTTTATATGTTAGGAAACTGCGTTATTTCGTATTATTTGTAACGTCTTAAAAACGTTTTTTAAACGTTTTGTGTTATCAGGGTCTATAACTGCATTTGCAAATTATACTTTTATAATCATTTTTTAAACACAAGGCTTTATTAAAAAACTCCAAAAAGTAAAGCCTTCCGTAGGCTTAAGAGTAGAACCTGAAACAGAAAAATGAAAGTTCCTTTTAGCTTGACAGCTTGAAATGATAATGGAACTTTAAAATTTACCTGCTTTGAAATAGTAGCACTGTGTCCAGGAGTGTGTTCTTTGAAGATATTAAATGATTGTACACTTTATTCAAAAACATATTAGGACTAAAAAGCGATCAGCTGACAAAACGCACAGTCTACGGCGACACGACTGAATCGCGATGAGCGCGCTATATTCAAAATTTCAAAATAGAAATTCTTTTATTATATTATCTAAAATCAATAAAGCATAATAGAAAAATGTTTGATAATGTTAAAATAATAATTAAATTCTTTAGTAAACGTAAATTTTATTATTTTTTGAAAATCACATTTTAAGCCATAACTTTTAAAATTTTTTTAATTTATGTATGAAAATTTTTTTCTAAGTAGTGGATAAAGTATAGAATCAAAAAATCAAATAAAAAAAAATTGATTTTTTGAAATTTTTTCGGTATATAACCCTCTTAAGCCGATGAATATTAATCATTTCCAGTATTTTATTCGTAATATCTTTTATGAAAGTTAGGGTTCGAATCTCGTAACCGTTTTTTTTTTTTTATTTTTTAAACTCTTTTTTAATTAAACATTCTTTTAAATAATTTAATCTTTCTTTTTAATTTAGAACATTATGTTATGACTTTGTATTTCATTTTAATGAATTTAACATTTTTAAAATATAACAACTATGATCGTACTCGTAATTTATATTTGGGAAAATATGCAATATTTTATTAGGCAATTTTCTTGATTAAAGAAAAATTATTTAAGTTGTGACAGTACAGTTGGTCCGGGCCAAACTGGCTGTGACTGAGGCTCGTTGCAGTAAATCCTGGATCCTGGAGAGTCCCATCCAGGACCCAGACCTTGCCCGCCCTGAGCACACACCAACCCGACGATTATTAATAAATATTAGATAAGGGGGGAAGCTGGCTGTACCATCCGGGGGAGTTATCTTCAAGAATAATAGATATTAGAAATGTGCGAAGAGGAAACACAAACTAACAGTACTATAATAAGGGATTACTACTAGAAGATAGATTATTGAGCCTTACCTTTTCAATTGCTACTCGTAAGCTCCTTGTGGTGATCCTCGCACCTTCTTCACTGGCATGCAGCAGCTCCCGGCGCATAGAAGTCCCTGCGGTGACCCTGTGGTTCTCGCCTTTCCCTAAGAAGAAGGGGCTCGAACAGCATAAAAACCATCTGGAAATAATCAAGAATTAGTATGCTACCTAGATTAATAGAAGAGAGTACCTGACTCTGTCATATTAAAAGTAGGTCTCTCACTACAGGAGTAAAAATAGAGTTGAGGTTAGGATGGCACAGGTTGGAGTAAGCAACTTTACAGGAACCTCTACACTACAGGTACAAGGAAGAGGAAAGGACCATCGAGGAGCCTTACAGGTAATCACTTACTTGGTTCTAAAGAAGAAGACGTTGAAGTCACTGCGACGCACAACAGGCCTTGCGTCTTCAAGACACCGCTCTGCTCTTCCCGCCTGGAATACAGCCATCACTGCACCTGAAACAAATAAAAAGAGGAGAGCACAGCTCTTATTAGATACAAATCGAAAAGAATGGAACGACGATTATAATAAGTCTTACCTGGATACAGCCGTCAACTACAGCTTGTCAACAACAAGGAAATGGCACCTTGAAAACCGCGCGCAGCAAAACTACTAGTCTCGACTCGTCGTACTACGGGAGTAGCGGCGAGGCAAACCTCGCCGGCGCGAACGGAGACGAAGGCGGACGCGATCGCAAGCTCGCGCTCGCATCACCACTCTCCCAGGATCCGTTGTAGTGCGCGGTCGCATAGATTTTTCACTAAAGAATTAATCCGGGAGATATTTGCCACGTGGAAATTCATTTAGTGCTTTAGGGACGGATTCGGATTGAGTGTAAGTGGTATTGCGAGAGCGCAATATTTTAATTAGACCGTTAGATTTTCCGAGCCTACGCAGTGGCTCGTTTTTCACTCGCGCGCGCGGCCGTTGTGTGTGTGTTCGCGCGGCGTACGGAGTGAGTTTTGGTGCCGCGACCGAATCGCGGCTGGCGCCCTTAATTAGTGTTTCAGTTCGTTTTGTGTGGTAAATAAATTCATAAGATAAACCATTAGGTGGTGTAAATCTTGTTCGTTTATTCAAGTCACTCGTGCAGCGGTTGTCTGCCGACCCACGTGCTCTCCAAAGCTACCCGGCACCTTTTCCCATTTTTCCTACAGTTCCATCTACAGTCCCATTCCCTTGTGCAATCCGGACGATTCCTCTGGATTGTTACAAAGTGTTTAAATAAGCACCTACATTTATTTTCCCTACATTTATATTGCATAAATGCTTCGTCTGTCGTTCTGGCAGAATAAAAATATAAATTTTTTCTCCTTCTTTACGAGCATGCGAAAATGAACACCTCCGGGCAAAGATTTACATTTTCATATTTGGCAGTCTCTGACAAATTCGTCCGTGGAAAATTACTAAAAAATTGGATTTTTTATTAATTTTTAATTTACACAGATACACAGAAATCATTGGTTTCTGAAAGTTTACGTCAAAATGTGCATTTGAATACACGGTATATATCAACAATTGCATTACTATTGTTTAATCAATATTATCAAAATTCAAAAGCGAAGATCAAGCCAACGCCGCAGGTTTCCCATACATGCGGAGGATCGCGCGACACCGAAGTTCCTCGCCGTATGTCCCAAGAACACGTCGCGCAAGCTTAGCGTTCAGTTATCGTCGTTTCATAATTCATTCGCCTAAACTTCTCGATTTGCTTATCAGTGGGACTGAAAGTTTATCGTAGAATAATTTCAAAATTTAATTCTATTTCAATTTTTAATCCGTTTCACGGGCAGATTTACCTATGAATTTTTTATTTTTTGGACGTGAACGTGCTATAGTAAAAACTGCATACGTGATAAATAAATAATTGCTTTACTAATTTTTCAAATATACCATCAAGCATCAATAAACAAAGGTGAAGACTGCGAAGCGAGCTCCGAGAGACATACCGCGGCGGAGCCCCGCGCGACTTCGACGGTCTCCGCCGCCGTATGCCCCGAAAAGCCGACCGGCCGGGCATGACGTTCGATTCCGTATTTTTGTAATGATTTAATGAAATCTGATTTGCTTATATTTGTGATTTACGCATGAATAAAACACTTATCATGTAATCGACATACCTTATCATCACGGTTCAAATTTTTCCTTGAAAATTTACAAAACTTTAATTTTATTTAAATATTAATCCTTTTTACAGGCATATTATTTAAGAAACCTGCGCTTTGTGAACATGCTATATTAAAATTTGATACGCGACATTAACAATTCCACTTGACAATTGTGGGTCCCGAAACAGTAAGGGGACTAAACGAAATTTCGCCAAATAAGTATTGTCCAACCACAATATACAATTATCAAATAAGTACTTACGCGTAGTATATATGGCGAACGTTTTTACTATAGAAAATTAAATCTATGTATTAGCACACACCAAATCTTAGAGAAAAAATCAATTAAATCTGATAAAGGGCCTAAAAAGTAGCGAAAAGTACGGCTGTAATTCACTGGCGCCTATTATTCTGGCAGAAGTGCAAACGATACATCAATGCAAGTTAAAATTAGTTTGATATTCATAGAATAATTCTCTATTTTTACCAACAAAATTGCCCGATGACTACACCACGCTAATTAATTTATTTGCAGAACCGAAGTTGCTTCTACAGAGAAAATTATTTTATGCGATATTCTCGCAAATTTAATTTAATGATTACATTTATTTGTCCTTACACTTGAATTACTCTTTTGTTTTAACTCATTAGATAATTATAAACTTTTTCAATTTAATTTCGTAGCGATAAAATGATGTGCTAAATTACTAAAAGCTTATTATTTTAAAGAAAGTTTAAGTAAAAAAGGTTTAAAAAGAAAAAAATTCCGGTGATGCGATTCGAACACTCACTGTCTATAAATTATAATGAACATAATGCGCCTTAGCCCACGAACATGTTTTTGCATGCGAATATATATATATATGTATTAAAAAACGTCTGTACTTACCGACCGCCAGTATCGCGCGCGCTCGTTCAAAAAAGGACCCGACTAAACTCGCTCTCCCGTATTTATAGGTTCGCTTCATCAAATCCAAAGGAGGGAGTTGTTTATTGCTATTGCTAGGCAACTACCAAATAATAATTATTCACTTAGCTAGTTGCCTAGCGAATTTGTTTAAACATTAATTCATTTGTCGGTTGCTTAGCGAATAACAAACAGTATTTTGTTTGTTGCTTAGCAAATAACAGTTTATCTTTTGTCCGTTGCTTAGAAAATAACAACTAGGCATTTGTTAATTAATAAACAACTCCCTTGACAACCAATGAGTATAAATTAAGCTGCGAAACCCGGAGAGGCATCAGTTCGAGTTTAACAACCAACCTTGTTACAATCTCTCCGTCAAGAAGTCTCAACCAGTTCTCAGTTATCAGTTACTCGTTATACTAAGTCCTTTTCAGAACTTAGTCGAAAAAGTGTTAAATAAAATCAGTTACACTTAAATCAGTGTTTAATTCATTTAAAACGCCCACGCGCTTTTACGCGCTAAGTTCAAGCGACGGACCTACCATCTCCTGGTCGTAAACCAAGACACACTCAGTGACCTGAGATATAACATTTTGGTGACTGCGGTCGGATAGCTTGAAGGGCATCCTCGAAAGCTTGAAGGACATCATCAACCCCTAAGCTGTAAAAATCTCTAAAAAATAAAAGAGATCGAATTTTTCCAAGAGGAAAATTCAAAACTGTTCCTGATCGCCATTTGGCGCAACAGATCGCCATCTGGCGCAACCGATCGCCATCTGGCGCAACAGAACACCACCTGGTGCAACGTCATCAACTAGGACAACCGACGCAGCCGATCATCACGACTACAGGAACCAACCTCGAGGCATCACCATCTGCATCACTGCAACGTCGAAAAATATCGCCTCGTCAGTCAGGGAAGTGAACTTATAAAGCGAGTTAAATCCTATAATAACGTCGGGTTCTTGGAAAGCCGGTATCGGTAAAAAACCGATAGTTGTATATTCAGATAGCTCCGATGCAGATAGCGAAACTAAAATTAACATACCGAAAAAAGCGCGATGCGATAAATACGTTAAATGCGCGGTTGCTATTAACACAATTTCATTTTTTGATGGAAAAAATATTCCTGTAACTACCTTTATAAGAGAATGTAAAACGGCATTATCTTTGATTAATCCAGAAGAGGAACCGATATTACGGAAACTCATTCGTTCGCGAATTAAAGGAAATGCGGAAACCTATCTAGGTGATCAATTACAATCCGAATTAGCTAGTATAAAGCAAAATTTAGGCAAAAAAGCTGTCGATTACGGCGCAAGAGCAAGTGAATTGCTAAATAAAATAGTTGATAGCATTCAGGATCAATTTGATAACGAAACCGCGACCGGTATGATTAGAGGCACGAGGGAAAGTTCGATCAGCAGTTTTATCCGAGGACTTCACAGAGAACTAAACTTAGGATTAATTCATAGAAAATTTAATCATTTGCAAGATGCAATTAATGCTGCAATCAGCTACGAAATAGAAGTAGATCATCGCGACAAGGTCCATAACACTCCCAATTATGAAACTAGACGGGTACGTTACGCGTCCGTGCAAAATGAAAATGAAAATAATTCAAA
>JAWWEO010019942.1:0-11821 GCA_035582975.1 Ormyrus labotus | reverse complement strand
GATGAGCACTGGAAAGCTCAACCAACAAAGCGGTGACACTCCTCGAACCGTCTCCTCCTTTCTTAGATGTCAGTGATTGGACCGATGAAATGTTCTCAGGCACTAAAATTGATGAAAGCGAACCCAGGACAGCGAATGCAAAATCTTCATGGGTTTTATCGAATTTAGAAAAATCTACTTTACTGGATATAACTATTGGGTTTTTAAACTTTGCTTTTTCTGAGATCAGTTCATTTGTCCTTAATCTATTCGCATTTGAAACTACATTAGAGAGAGAGAGAGAGAGAGAGAGCTCCCCGATTACGTCACTGCCCTGCGCCATGTCCGTAACTGTGAGAGTCGGAAAGATCCGAAACATACCGAGCGCTCCTGAACGCGCCGCCAGATATCTCAAGAGAGAGAGAAGCTTAGCCTAGACTGACAGGTATAAAGAAGCTAATTAAAGTGGGGGGGGGGGGGGTAGAGAGAAGCTTGAGCTAGAGAACAGGTAGGAGAGCAGGTCTGAGAAAGCTCGAGTGAAACGAGCAGCGAATTTGAGTACGATATTGCCGAGCCTGACGGCACAGACGGGGACTATGTTGACAGCGATGACCGTCAACTTCCCGAGAATTTTCGACTCTCGTGTTTTCGACGAAAGCACACAAAGCACGGTTCATCGGAGCTTCAATCCGGAAAGTCGACTAGATTGAGGCGTTAATGAATGTGAGTATTATTATTAATACGTATTTTTATTTAAAAATTTTCTATTGCATGATTTTTTTTTGTTTTTAAAGTTATTCGACGGCAAGAAAGTGGCGATGAACACGTGCCTTCTGAAATAACCAATAATATCTGGTTAAATATTTGCACGCAGAGAGTGAGAGACGTTCCACGAGCCCGTGAAATTCGCTGGTTTCATGATATGGCTGAGGATTTTTCGTCCTCTCTGTACGCTGATTTTAACATACCCGAACTGCTTCAACGTGTTCGTGAAGCTTTCGAATAAACGTAAGAATAATATTTAATATTAATATAGTGAATAAAAATTATACATAATTATTAAATAAAAAACATATATATTAATATTATTTAAAAAATTTTGTGCAGGTGATGCGAGAAACAGTGAGTCGTCCGAGTCGCACGTATCTTCGGATATATCTACGGGGTCTGTGTGGCCTTCTCCGACACCAACACCGGAGCCCCCCGCTGCGAGCCCAACTACATCAACACAATCGCCTGCCCTACAGCCGTCGAAGAGGGCTACGACTACCTGCTCCGAAAGGGTTGCTGCAGCCCATGAATTTTTCGAGCTGCGTGATACAATGATCTCATTCAACTCGACACACAGCCTCGACGACGACGACGACGACAACGACGAGGCTGGCGATCAAACAGGTGGGGAGCGAGGAGCGACCGGTGGCAGTAAAACATTCGAGCTAATCGAGGAAAGTAGTCAGGTAGTTAGAAAATATCGATTAATCGGTAAACGATTTCTATTACGTATTAATCGACCTCCAAACGAAGAAAATAATCCAATTCTTTGGTTGGAGCACGCGATTAAAGACATATATAATTTTATAACGCCTAGAGAGTCTAGCGAGACTGACTTAGTAGGTGTATCGATACGCAGCGAAAATTTTTCTTTCAGACCTGGTGGGATGTCTTTTCGGCCCCCAAGAGTAATGATAATTTTAGCATAGACGATAGCTTCACTATACATGCTACATTTGTCGCTGTGCCCATCAGTTCCGGCGCGAGAAAAATTTTAACCATTGACACCCTCGGTCAAAGGACTATCGTTAAGATACGAAACGATGATAATAACTGTTTACCGCGAGCGTTATCCGTAGGCTATGCTTTTGTATATTTAAAACGAAACGACAGGCAAGAGGATCGCGATTTATGGAACAAAATTCGCGACAGTCGTCGTCACGTGCAGAAAGAATGGGCGGAAAAAATTACGCTAGAAGCTGGTATGTCTACCAGCGAACGGTTGTGGATACGCTGAAATTGAAAAATTTCAAACGTATTTTTTGAAAGAGGACATCGTTATAGTCGTTTTCGATGCCCGTACTTTTGGCAGCAGTGAAGCGCCTTTCTTCGATGGCCATTCGCGAGGTGCTGTAATAGGTGTAATAAATATTTTATATGACCCCGATTCTAGGCATTACGACACTATGTTAAATTTGACTGGACTTGCGAGAACTAAATTTTTTGTGATAATTGTAATAAACGATATCACCATATTGATCAACACAAATGTTCTTCTACACCCCCTTGCGAAATTGAGGCATGTACGCTTATCAAATGCACCGATTGTAATAGAAATTTTTACAGAAACGCGTACCTCGAGAGTCATAAAAAAGTAGGGTCTTATAAGAACAAAACGAAAAAAGTATGCGAGGTGGTAAGAATCTGTGATAAATGTTGTAAAGTTGTAAACTGTTATCGCGGAAAGCATGAATGTGGCGTTAGTTGGTGTACTGTTTGTAAGAAAAAACACATTGTCGGTGCGATATGCTACATGCAACCGATTCGTGAGTGCGAAGAGCAGCAGCAGCGGCCAGAGAGTTCCGTAAATAAGAAAAATAAATACTTGCACAAATTCACGTTCCCAATTTATGTATCACGCAGCAGTTGTGTACGGACTGTATAGATTTTGACGATATTAAAAAATGGTGTAACACTTGCGGAATTCGCGAGTATGCTTTTCACGACGATCCGGTGAGGAGGCTCATAGAGCTTTGTGTTAGAGAGCGAACGTCGTTTAAGCAAATTATATGAGTGGCGCATAACGCAAGCGGATTCGACGCTCAATTTATACTGCGCGAATTAGCCACAACTCGTTATCAATTAACACCGAGTGTAATACTCAATGGTAGAAATATAATAGTTTTACAATACGGTCGTGCTAAATTCATCGATTCTTTAAATTATTTTCATATGAAATTGAGTTCCCTACTGGCAGCATTCGGTTTACCGTCTAGTAGTAAAAAAGGCTTTTTCCCTCATTTGTTTAATATTTTGAATAATCAACAATATGTTAGACCTCTTCCAGATGCCAAATTTTTTTGTCCCGATACAATGTCGACAAAGGAGAGAGACCAATTTTTTGTATGATACAATCAAAACGCACTTCATTATGTTTTTGATTTTAAGAAAGAGCTGGTAGACTACTGTCGAATGGATGTTGAAATTTTGGGATGCGCTTGTAGAATTTCGCAAAATTTTTCTAAATTTTTCTAACGCTGAATCCGCGTGATGCGTTTTTTGGTGGGCGAACAGAAAATATCGTGACGCAGTATACGGTCGAGAAGGGGGAAAAAATTAAATACACCGATATTTGTTCGCTCTATCCGTACATTTGTAAAAGAGGTCGTTTTCCGCTCGGTCATTTCCAGTATCTTTATCGGTGACAAATGTAATGTATTGACCGGTGGTAATAATGACGATTTGTTGCAAGTTGAAGGTTTAATATGGTGCAAAGTTTTACCTCCGCGCAATTTATTTTTACCTGTTTTGTCAGTAAAAATGCACAGTCGTCTGCTCTTTGTTCTCTGTCGAACTTGCGCCGAGGAAATGCGAGATGGTTGCTGTAATCACGATCGAATTTCTGATCGCGAGTTTTCAGGCACTTGGGTGGCTCACGAATTGTGCAAAGCCATTCAGTTGGGCTACGGAGTGACGAAAATTTACGTAATTTGGCAATATCAAATGACTTGCTTTGATCCGAGCACCGGCGAGGGTGGTCTCTTTGCCGACTCGGCTTTTTATTGTGCATATGCGAGTGTGCGCTTAACAAGGCAACGTACAGGTGAAAGCACCACAAAAAAAGAAATTGCAAAAGCACAAGCACGTGCTACGAAAATTGATTCGCGACGGTAGCAGAAACCGGCGTGTCGGCTGGCAAAATCGAAGACGTGTACTGATTCAAAACGGTGGAGGTTTTCTTCCGCTCTTGCTAGCTCCATTAATCGGTACACTCGCCTTAAAGCTTTTCGGTAATAAAAGCGAGTGAAAGCCGAGATATGGAACACGTTCGTAAAATGGTTATCGTCCCCGAGGACTCGCTTCCACGCTACGAGACAGCACTGTCCGCCCGCCCGGTTACAGCAGCAGCGCCAGCAGCAGCAGCAGTAGAACCGACGGCGTGCGGCAAAGCGTTACATCGATGTAATAGGAAAAATTATACACGCATACAATAACATGCTACACAGCAGTATAAAAATGAGATCTACCGAAGTAAATTTATACAATGCTGTGAAAGCACGCAAAAATTTAGAAAAGTCTGTATTTCGGCGAGACCGCTCGAGAAAGTGGGGGCTAATCCTTAAATACAGTATCGGTGATTATATGCGCATCAGTCGTACAAAAAACATCTTTGAGAAAGGGTATGAAAAAAATTTTAGCGAGGAAGTGTTTAAGATAAAACGTATATCGCGAAGACAGCATTTATACACGTACATTTTGCAGGATTTAAACGATGAAGAAATTGACGGATTTTTCTACACGGACGAATTAACACTCGTCGGCAAAAAGCGTATGAACGAAGAGCGCTTCAAAATCGAACGCGTAATTCGTAAGAGAGGACGAGGCTCGAAGCGCTTGTCAAGAGGGTGGGATACCCAGAAAAATTTAATTCCTGGATCAAGGCATTAGAACTCGAGTCGATTTAAATTAAAAATGGATCAGAATAATTTCTATTTAGGTTTACCGAGCAACAGCAGTATGATTAACTTTCCCGATAATACAACGAGTTGCTTCAATACACATTTATCGCGAGGCACAAATTTAAACGGTAATATGCTGGTAGGAATCGCCGAAATTCATATTCCCTGCACAATTGTACAAATTAGCAATGCAGAAGCGGTTATTAAAGTCAGAGAGAAAGAAGCTGATACGCAAAAGCAGGAATCTTTCCCAAATGGTGTTTACGAAAACTTGTCCGATTTAGTGTATGAAATAAATAAAACGAGTATAATGCAAAATCACTTCTTTGCAAAAAAACTGTGAGTGCAAGAAAACGCATTTTCTCACGTTGAACGAAAAAATAAGACGCAACTTAGGGTTTGAGGGGAGAAGGGTGAGGGAAGCGGCACATTTCATAGCCAACGGCTTTCTCCTAGTCTCCTCGGGTAACAGGCCCGCTTCGCTTGCTCGGGCGATCCCAGACCAACTGCTTGTTTACACTGACCTGTGCGAGCCCTACACAGTGCGAGATACTCAAGCCGCTCTTTTGCGCATCGTATCTCTCGACGCATCGAAATATAAATTTGGGGCCAATTTCGTACGACACTTTGTGCCTATACATTATATTCCACTGCTACAACACAGCTTTCGCTCCGTCGTTATCGGTATAAGAGACCAGCACAGACGTCCAATACCATTTGAATACGGAACTCTGACCGTTACGCTCCATTTCAAACGTAATCACTGAAGAAAAAAACATGAGTCACTACGTGCGTTATTACGATCAACAGACCGGGGGAGGCGGAGTGAGAAATGTTTTTGCAGGTGCGACTTATCAGCGCGGAAGGGGCATCGGGGCATGGCTCGGTGGTTTATTTCGCAAAATTATTCTGTATATCGCGTCTGGCGCTAAAGCAGTTGGAAAGGAGGCTGTGCGCGCCAATGTTTTTTTGACGACGTAACGAATAACGGAGTAAATTTCCACGAAGCTATAAAGACGCGCGGCAAAGAGTCTGGTAAAAATTTAAAAAATAAAGGGAGTGCAAAGCTTAAAGACATCATGCAAGGCTCGGGTTATAAGCGCCGAGCACAATACCCTAGGCGCCAGTCTAAGAAAACACGTGGCACCGGACGTATCTCCTCGACCGTCCGTAGCAGCCGACGATGCACCAGCAAGGCCCGTAAGAAACGAGGCACTGTGAAGAGAAAGAAAGGCTCAAATACTAATACGGCTAGAAAGAGGAAAAAGGCTCTCAGAGAAATAACTGATATTTTTGAAAATAAACACTATAATTTTTTCAACAATGGCGTTCTTACACACACACACTCGAGCAAGTGCATGCCGAGCGAACTGGATTTATTTACACTGCCTGCCACTCAGACTTCGATAGAAAGCAGTAGTTTCTTATATTATAAGCCGATCTCGACACTCAGCGATGAAGGCGATGCACCTATTGAGTTTGTTGTGCCCAGTGCCAGTGATCATTATCTTGATCTTGCGCACACAATATTATACGTTCAAGCGCAGATTTTACCCGCAAATACCGCCCTAGAAAATGCCAAAGTTGCACCTGTGAACAACTTTCTTCATTCAATGTTTAATCAAGTTGACGTATTTTTTAATCAAAAACTCGTACCTCCGCCTAATAATGCTTATCCTTACAGAGCATCTCTAGAAACTTTACTCAATTATTCTTCCATTGCTAAAGACTCTCACTTGACGGCAAGCTTGTGGTACGATGACAAACTCGACAGCTTTGACGTCGTACCGAATGTAGACGATGACACGAAAAACAATGGTGCTCAAAATAGACGGTATTACACGTTTGGAGGAAAGACTTTTGATATGATGGGTCACTTACTCTGCGATGTCTTTAATCAAGACAAAATGTTGCTCAATGACGTTGAAATGAGAGTGCGTTTAGTGAGAAGCAAAGATGCTTTTTGTCTGCTACACTGGTCCGATGATGGTAAATTTAAAGTAAAAATAAAAGAAGCAACTCTCGTTGTTCGACGCTCAAAGATAAATCCTGGAGTTTTACTCGGACATGCCAATGCTTTGTCCAAGACCACGGCAAAGTATCCAGTCACGCGTGTCGAGGTAAAATCTTTCACTATGCACGCCGGAATTGTAGGTGATTCGATCGATAACGCGATTCTCGGTCAATTGCCGAAAAGAGTTATTATTGGATTTGTCGATAATAGAGCTTTCAACGGAAACCGAAGATATAATCCATTTAATTTTCAAAACTTTGATATCAATTATTTATCTCTTTACGTCGACGATGTACAAATGCCAAGTAGGCCTCTTCAGGCCCGCTTTACACCTGAAGCGCATTTAAACATTGATGCTTTTCAAACTCTTTTCTCAGGGACAGGTATATATTTTCTGAATGAAGGAAACAGCATTAATCGTTACAATTACAGCCGAGGAAACTTTCTCACAGCATTCGATCGTACACCTAATTTATCAGCTCACTGCGCGAGTCATTGGAACCTCGTACGCTCAGGAAGCTTACGCATAGAAGTAGGCTTTCAGCAGGCTCTTGCGGGTACGATAAATTGTATACATTACGCAGAGTTCGATAACGTTTTGGAAATTGACACGAGTAGACAATTCATAATAGATTTCGGTGCTTAAGTGGAGAGGGGTCAAGGCATATATTAGAGCGGAAAATTAACGCGCTTACGCAGTCTCCATCTGACGATAGTTGCAGTAAAATCAAATTCCAAATTGATTTTGCAATAGATATCCAAGGCTTCCGCGACTGGAATAAAAAATTTATACCCAAAGAAGTAGCTGTTTTTTCCCTGCGAGATGGAGTAATCTACCATTGGGTAGTGCGACCGCCCTGCAGCTTCAACGAGCTTCCTCAGGATGTACAACAGACAAACAGTTATTGCACTGTGAATGTGCACGTACTACATTGGTTCGACGGTGATATCCACGAAAGTCAGTTGAAAATTAAATTGCAAAATATAGCAAAAAAGGCCAGCTCTATATATTTAAGGGGCGATGCAAAAGCCAAATACGTGTCAGGTATCATGGACCGTCGTGTCGTAAATCTCACGGCTTTCGACGCTCCGAGTTTCGAACGGATGGAGCGGTCATTTCCAAACGCGCTGTTGATGTGCAGCCTACACGGGGAGATAAAACTTGGAGAATACAAAAGAGAGTTTTGTGCGCTACAGAAAGCCTACTATTAAGAAAGTGGCTTTACACGCTTGTACCTCAACATCTTCGCGGAGCCGGTGCTATACATACGACTGATTTTTATCAAGATCTCCTAAATCAATACCGACTACAGAGCAATAAAGATCAAGTTACTTTTGAGGGAGTAGATGAAACCGACTGACGATGAATACTTTACAAATAAATATGGCTATTAGAGGTTTAAAAGTCAACACGGTCTGAGTATTTGCTGCGAATCGCCTGCTGAGACGACTAAGCGTATCTGCGGCGATAATTTCAAACATTGATACCTCCGACAAGCCAGGCTCGCATTGCATTGCCATTTACGTAGACGCGAACAGAGTCGGAGTATATTTTGACAGCTATGGATTCGCGCCAATCTCAATTCACCATCTCAATAGACTCAGAAGTAACTGCGAACGATATCATTGGAATCGAAAAAAGTTACAAAGCGATGATTCTGAAGTTTGCGGAGAAGATTGCATTATGTTTTTGTATTACATGTGCAGTGGTTGTACTTTATCTGAGTACTGTCGAATTTTTACACGAAGTACTCGTAGTAACGACGCGTTGGTAGGTAAATTTTATAAAAATGTAATACGTAAATTTAAGAAAAAAAAACCGTAACATAAGTGTATTTCCACGGGACAGCTCGTGCGGAGCAGGACTATGCCATCAATCATGTAAAGCGAAGTTGCACTATTTGTCATAGTAATAAGAAAAATGTATTTTTTAATTTATTTGTATTAAAAACAGCTTTCAATAAAAATATGTAAAATACACAGAAATTAATTTTTTCTCGATTTATTCACCTTCCCCCCCCCCTCTCTTAAAATATAATTATTAGTATTTAAGTAAGTAAAATAACGAGAGAAGGTTAGTATTCCAAATAAAATGGGACAGAGCTGTGAAAAACAGGCATCTCAATCACAAAGAAGTGAGCAGCAGGAACGGCAACAGCCTACGTCAGTCGAGGACAGAACGTGCTTTCGCACGGAAAGGCACGAGCGTTGGCGAGAGGGCAGAGATCGTGATCGAATCATATATAATAATAATTCGATAAACGAACCAAATCGAAACCGTTAATTTTAAGTGATTTATTACAGTATTAAGTATAAGGTTGAATTCTAAGAAAGCGCATTCATTAAACAGCCGAATTTATAAGGGTGTTGAATGGCTTTAAACATCCGCTCATAACAACCGAAACCTCTATTCATTGCTTTGAGAAAACTTTTTATTACTTTGAAAATACACCTCCCACCATATGGGTTTCGAGCACGTACTCAAATTGGATAAAAGGAGGTTCGATTCGGTCTGCGCACTGAGTCACAATCAAAGCTTCAAACCGTACTACTTATCGCAGCAGTATTAATAATAATTTTAAAAATAGACAACGAGACGAATACGCCTCGATATAATAAAAGTGCATTTACCTCACTACCAAACTTGCTATTTGCCACCACGTACGCGATTAACAAGTCCAATAGCAAGAAAATACTTGTTGGTTTGGAATACAACAGCAAATCATACAAAGCTGTTATTAAGCTCTGCGGGGCCGGCGTGAAACATGTGACTTTTGACACTACGCATTGGGAAGACTTCACCTCGCAAATGGATATTATGAAAGCATACTTGTATTATAAAGAATTTTTTTATCAAGCCACAACCTTCAGTTTACTACTGCATACTCTGCACGAGCGATTTCTATCGAAGAAAGACCAGAGGGCCTCGTCTCATCGTCGACCTACAGCGTAAAGCAGCAGCAGCAGCAACAGGAAGAGTCCAGTAAGGCACCACCGGCCGAAGCTGCCGAATCCCTGTGTAAAAGAAGAAAGTTTGAGGAGCCTTCGCACATCGTTATGCAGCAAGCAACTTTCGAAGGATTAATGCAAGTGCACAATTGCATTGACATACGCTTAAAGCAAGTCAACGATTTGGCGAGTATTGTAAATAACGTTGTAGACCGTGTTTTAGATATTTTAAAAATTGAAATTAGTAGAGAAAACCCGGATGATTACATATTTATTCTTAAAAATAACGATATATTTAAACAATTTTGTACAATTCGACAAAAAAAGATTGAAAATAAAGTAAGAGAAACTATTGATATAGATTTATTCTTATACGTTTTAATAACAGAAATATTTGCTTACTGTTTACCGGCGTTAGCATACGCTTTATCCGAAAACAGATCTTAGACGCAAAGTATTATAAAAAGGTTTATATGTACGCTTTGACATTCATTCTTATTTGGATTGTCGTTGCTTGCACATTGTAAGAAAAATGAGGCAATCAGAGAGTAGATTTTCGAGGGGCGGTGATAAAGAAAATAAGCATCTTGTCCAAGACACAACATCGTCCCAGAAGCGCTATCTTGAGCCAAAAAAAGATGCAATATCCTATTCTTCGAAAGATGCAAAAACTAAAGACTTAAAATCCTCGACAAAAAAAGATTATACATTAAACACAATGTATAACGAATATAAAGATTATACAAAATTATAAATAAAAAATGTTTCATATCACATATATTGCCTATTGTCATTATTTGCTACCAGCAGTCCACCTTTTCCTACCTTCCCTCTACTGAAAAATCTGGTGGGCATTCGGGAGCGCTAGGAATGGCTCGGCTCTCTTTCCTACCTGTTCTCTCTACCCCACCACTTTAATCAGTTTCTTTATACCTACCAGTTTACGCTAAGTTTCTCTCTCTCTTGAGATATCTGGCGGCGCGTTCGGGAGCGCACGGTATGTTTCGGGCCTTTCCGACTCTCACAGTTACCGACATGGCGTAGGGCAGTGACGTAATCGGGGAGTGCTCTCTCTCTCTCTCTCTCTCTCTCTATCTCTCTCTCTCTCTCTCTCTCTCTCTCTCTCTCTCTCTCTCGTTGCAACCGTTATAGCGAGACGTAGATAATGACGTCATATTATTTATATAAACTATTAAAAATACATTAACACGTGTTATTATTCACTAATTGCAATACAGTAGCAATTTTATATAAACACCTAATTAAAAATACATTAGCAGGGATTTTTATTACTTGTTTATCTAAACAAAGTAATTAAAAACCCATTAACGATTGTTTATTATATAAACAAACTATTAAAAACACATTAACATGGGTTTTTATTACTTATTTACCTAAACAAAGCAATTAAAAACCCATTAAAAGGGACTCTCCTATTGCGGCACCCGTGACATCATTGTTTATGTCTGACTATAACGGTCATTATACTACTAATGGTGAAAAAGAATAATGTAAAAACTAAAAATAGGAAAGGAGTAGATGCACCTGGACAAAAAATAACACAAATAAATAGACATCGTATGTCATATGGAGACATAAACATAGGGTCCAACAAAGCAATTTTTTACTTCGATAGAGGATACAAGGGTAAACAAACATTTACAAACTCCATGTCTCCTCTAAAGAATCAGCCTAAACATTATGACGTGGTAGTCATAGATGGAATAATTTTCACATCGCCATGTAAATGCGATTCAGCGAAGCAACATCAACTAATGTTTCCTCATTACCGTGTAACATGTGCGATGGGTCTTACATGCCCGGCCAGGTTAAATAGTTTTGAGAAAATGTTATATGCTAGGAATAGAAATGCATCAACTGAACAATATACTAAATTATAAATATAACAACTGTTGTTTAAATAGGTTATCTCCGTGAAATATATTAAGTATACTAAGTATACTGAAACAGGAGTACACCCACATAATGTATTAATTGTAAAATATAATTGTTTTATTATGATTTTTAAAATTAAGTTAGATTTAAGTTTACGGGACCGGAACACAGGAAAATATTTTTCCTCTCCTGGGTTATATGTATTTATAATGTAATATGTACAATGAATGCGATACCTTCTTTTGAAAATTCATATATAAATATATATATATATATATATATATATATCTTACTATATTATATAGTTGTAAGC
>JAWWEO010019941.1:0-11824 GCA_035582975.1 Ormyrus labotus | reverse complement strand
TGCTTAAGCAACTGTAAAAAAATTTGGCAATTCCAGGAAGGGTGTCATTTTCACTATTATAATGGGGGATACCCTTTAAAAAATTATTTTATTGTTTCTTAATTCTAAAATACTGAATCGTAAAAATTGCACTAGAATATGGTGTTGACTCTAAATGACATAAAAAATAAAGATTTTCAGTCCTATTTCATGTCAATACATTCAACGTAGAGGTTGAAAGTAGAGTTGGCACCAAACTCCTAAAAACTAAAGTTTTCAGAAAACAATAATAAAAGAACTTGTTACTTTCTTCTAAAAACATAATACTCGGCACAACACTAATTTCTTAAATTATAATTACCACTTTTATTGAATGATTAAAGTTGATTAAAGATGTTCTTCTATAAAGAAAAGAGAACTGGACTCTTCTGCAGACATTTGAGGCACTTCTTTGTCGAACACTGCACTTCAGCATTAGACGAATAATATCAGGATCATTACTAAATCCAGAACTTCATAATGATTTTCTCTTCAATAAGTGCAGACTACTTGTTGTCCTTGCGTATGATGTTCAAAGCAGTCTCTGTAAATATGAAGTTACGCTGCCACACTGCTGAAAGTGCACATCTATACAGCACTTACAAACTACACTTTTATAATAATATTTGAAAATAGAACACTATATCAAAAAAATGAAAGTTCTTTTTAGCTTGACAGTTTAAATGATAATGGAACTTTAAAATTTACCTGCTTTATAATAGTAGCGCTGGGTCCAGGAGTGTTTTCTTTGAAAACATTAAATGATTTTACAGTTTCTCTGAAAGAATAAAAGAACATGGTTAACCTCGGCGCACACTTCTGGCAAAACCTATTAGGACTAAAAAGCGAGCAATCATAAGTAATGTATTAGAACTAAAATACATGAAATTGATTTAGCGAGAACCTGTCTAACGTAATAGCGCACAGCATAGAATTTCCTTCCCGTAGCGTAGTAGCGTCTGGTGAATTCTACCCTCTCCTCCCTTCCCAGATGTAACGGTTTAGTGAGATATTCGCTAACTTAAAAAACCCACCCCTAATTTTAATGATGTGAATAAGAATATTATTATACAGAACTTAAATTAATAAATGTTTTAAATTATCCATAGACTTTATTAAAAAATATTTTAAGTGGAATGTAATATTTGTGACTTATTAATGTTTTAGATGAGTAAATTTAGATTACTTTCCGATGGTAAAAGTATACTTGCTGATAATTACAGACATATACAAGAATTAGGAAACAGAAGAGTTTACGTTCGAAGAACCCATCCGATTATTCTTAGCAAAAATGGAATCAATGATATTGATACAGCATCTTTAAAATGGGTTTGGTAATAAGAAACGAAAAATGCTGGGATATGTAGTGCAACAGAAATAAATGAAGTTTAGGCACTGTACACTAGCAAATTTGCCGTAGTAAAAAAGTAAAATTCATGTAAGTTTTTAAAATAAATCTGGAATTCTGAAATCCGAAATTGTTTATTTTATTTTGATTTGCACTTATAACACAACTGATTATCACTTAACTAACAAGAATATGCTTACGTTTTTAAGCTACGAATTTCATAAAAATTGAGTGATCTCTTACTTATATTACGTCCTGATCAAGCATACGCATTTACTTCGGCGTGAATGACGATTTACCAAATAGTACTAGTAATAGTATTTCGTCATGAATATAGAAGTTGATTATTATTTACCTCGTTAGACAGTTTTTGCCCGAGCAAAGTGAAAGAGAAAAAAACGAACAAATTAAAAATCAACTTAAATACTAGTGTCAAACTGTATTTTGTATCACACAGTCGGAAAATCATGTCAACGTCGTGATTTTAAGGTAGATAAATATATAGATATTTGTTTATTTATAACTTATTTACAAAAAATTATGTAACAACAATGAGAGCATTAAAGCTAAATAAATACAAAAAATATGAAAAATGTCACAGTTTAAGTAATATAAAACTAAATAAAAATAAAAAACTAATTAGAATTCAACATATTCTACAATATAACATCGCAAGCAAAATGAAACCACCATGTGCTAAAATCACTATAAATAGAATTAACGATATCACATGATGCTAAATTTTAATGTAAGGACGGTCTCTATACGTGATTTACCTTTCGAATTTTTGGAAGCACGGCACACGGAGGAGCCTCTAATATATGTCAACCTATATTTTAGTCAAACAGAATACACACTGTTGTGGAGAAAACCTTTATATATTTCGTATTGATTACAATTATTAGTTATTGTAAGTAATAAAATTATTAAAAATATTTACTAAATTATTGAAATTACATAAAAAGTAATTAAACTAGGTTAGGTTAAGAAAGTAAATAAAAATATTGAAAAAATATTTCAAAATGGAAGTTAGGTTAAGGTTTGCGATGAAATTTCGTGAGGCCGTCCGTACGCGCAACTCCAAAAAGACGTCTGTTTACAGGTGCGAATTAGGACAGCAATCGAGGAGCATTGAACTACATCGAGCATTTTTGCAGCCCTGAAGTTCAGCGGATTCTCTGAAGAAGAAAAAAATAATAACAATTACATCATTTCGTAACTCAGGCCCTTGGAGTGCCGCGAATCTCACACGCGAGACGCCGCACAGTGGGCGAGTTGGAAACCTTTTATGACAAAATCCATAGACTTATAGAGATAGACTGCGCATCCTGCCTAAAGCGCTGAGGACAGGATAAAAGAGAGAGGGCAATAGCTGGAGTCATGCTCTCTCTTTCTAATTGCCGTTTGCCCTACTGAAAATGGGCGCGTAACTTATCGCGTCACTTTTCGCGCAGCTTTCTACGCGACTTTTCACACAACTTTATCGAGCCAAAAGTAGCGCAGAAAGTTGCGCGGAAAGTCGCGCGACGTAGCAGAAATGTACAAATTTAATACTATTTAATATTATATAATTATTTAATATTAAAAATCATAGCTTTTCAAATTATTTATTTTTATGCAATGTTTTAAAATTCTTGTTTTATTGAGTATACAAAAATCTCTCTTTAATTGAGTGTTTCCTTCGACTTTATACTGAACGTTAGTTTCTTCTTCTTCAGCGTAAACTTTGCTACCTATTATTCTTCTTTTGTTTATGAAACTTACGAATCAAAATGCAGTATAATTATAAAAGTATTTAGCTCCCTTGTAGAGGAAGCTTTATAATAGTAAAAATTTTATTTCTTTTAAATAAAGGATAGTGTGTTTTAAGGTCTCAGTGATCATAATACAGTATTTTAAAAAAGTTTCTGTACGGATCCGTGTGTGCGTGTGCTTATGTATGCGTGCGTACATGACTGCGTGGTGTAAGCATGTCCATAAGCGTGTGTATGTACAATTTTATTTTGGGAACTGTAAATTTGATTTAAATGAGACAAGCATCATTTTTTTTTACTTTTTTTTAAGAATTTTTAATATTGGGTTTAACTAAGATATTCTTTATTTAAATAAAATATTTTCTTTTAAGAAAAATTTGTAAGTTACAAAAATTGTTTTTAAAAATATTTTTAAAAATACCGTAAACTAAATAGTGCATTTTAAGGATAAACTATTTTTTTTTCTTACTTTTTGTAAGACAGTTTCGTCGCCTTTAAAAATATTCACATGAATAGCATATTTCTATACAAACATTTGTTAATTTAGCGTTTGTTAATTCAATTGACACAATGTCGGACTTTTAACCAGAAGGACTCTGGTTCAATCCCGATCTCCGTTGAAAACTGACCTTAGTACACCACTGTATTCATTTAAAAGGGTCTAATAACATTAAAACTAGTGGTTCGGAATCCAGTATAAACTGTAGGTCTCCGACGTTGTCCGCAACGAACAGAGGACTTGAGTAGGCTGTAAATTAAAAAAAAAAAAAAAAGAAAAAAGAACAGGGAAGTTTGTGAATCAGGAATATTATATAAAATGAGTACGTAATTGTTACATATAAAAAAATTGTATTTATATAGGTATAAATATTTATTTGTATAGATATAAAAAAGGTATAAATATTTTATTCATAAAAATATGAATTTTATGCGGCATTATACCGTAACCTTTTTCGAGGGTTTCTTTCTTGACCACCCTGAACTCGAATCTGCTCATTTTTTAATTTATAGATTTTATGCCTTAAAACATAAGTAACGTTCAATAAACTATTGATTTTTTCTGACTTGCTTAGATTCTTATTACGATCTAAGAAATCAGCATAAAGACCTGCAGAAAAAAGTCGAAATGATTATATTTTATTTACTCTAAGAAATTAAAGATCCAATAATCATTGTACGAACTTATTAACAAACGAAGTTTTTTTGTCTCAATGAGTTTAACGGGGGACCTTCCAGGGATGTTTTTTACACCTCTGCTTAAATCCAGTCCTCGGTTACATAAGTCATAAGTATCCCAAAGACATAAAATTAAGTCATTTAAAAATAGCGATGGTTTCGATATAATTTGGATCATTTCCCATTTGTCATTACCAATATAAATTCCTTCACCAAGATATCTCTATAAATAATAAATAAAGGGATAAATATGGTCTTACGAATGGGAAAGAATGAAAAATAGACGTACCGTAATACTATTTATAAAATTGGCTGCAAATTTTTGATAAAAGGTGAAATTGTTTTCAGAAAATAAAAGTACAATATTAAAATAAAATTCGTACATTAGTCAAGCAAAAAAGTTGCGCTCTTAAAAGAATCCGCGAAAAATTTAACTAAAATTAGAGACTTTTTTTTTTTAAATATTTACATCACTAAAAATACAGTAAGAAAAATCGTTCAGTGTTTCTGTTACGCCGTTAATTTTTTCAAATTTATTAAATGACATACCATATTATCCTTTCCAACTTTGTATCTATTCCTTCCATCTCTCTCCTCTGGATTTCCACTTTTGTAGTAATTTAAAGGATCTAATATATACTCTGGCAATCTTTTAAATCGTCCTGAAAATAATGTCATTCTAATTTTTCACACATATACTTAAGGGGATCATCCCGTGTAGAAGCTTAAAAATAGTACATTGTGCAACAAGGAGAGAAAATGAGCTATTTCTAGCGAGGATTATTTTCAAATAAAAAAAAATTGTTAAATCAAGTCAAAACATATGTAAAAAGATCATAAAATTTTAGATATATTTATTTTGTTCCTTATCGTCCAAAAAAATTCTTAAATATTGGCTAATTTTTGATGTTCTATACGGGATTCCCCCCTTAATGAGAGAAATCTAGTACTATTATTTTTTTTACCTTCATTTTGGGGAGAACGTCTTGGAGATGGTGATCTGTTATGTAGACCTTCTCTTTCCACAGATCCTAGATGTGAACTCGACCTTCGAGGAGAACTGTTTCGCGAATTAACTCCTTCAATAGATGCTGCATTGGAAGTATCCTGGGCCTTCGAGGAGATCTGTTACGGGAATTTACTCTTTCAATAGAACTTCGATCTGAATGTGATCTCGACCTTGGAGGAGATGATCCGTTTCGCGAATTTACTCTTTCAACGATTCTGGAACCTGAACGTGATCTTGATCTTAAGGGAGATCTGCTTGGGGAATTTACACTTTCAATAGAACTTCGATCTGAATGTGATCTCGATCTTCGAGGAGATACGTTTTGCGAATTTACTCTTTCAACGCTTCTGGATCCTGAACGTGATCTTGATCTTAAGGGAGATCTGCTTGGGGAATTTACTCTTTCAATAGAACTTCGATCTGAATGTGATCTCGCCCTTCGAGGAGATCCGTTTCGCGAATTTACTCTTTCTATAGATGCTGCATTAGAACGTATCCTGGACCTTCGCGGAGATCTGCTTGGGGAATTTACTCTTTCAATAAAACTTTGATCTGAATGTGATGTCGACCTTCGAGAAGATCCGTTTTGCGAATTTACTCTTTCAACGATTCTGGAACCTGAACGTGATCTTGATCTTAAGGGAGATCTGTTACGCGACTGTTCTTTTTCACTAGATGCTGCATTGGAACGTATCCTGGACCTTCGAGGAGATCTGTTACGGGAATGTACTCTTTCAATAGATCTTCGATCTGAATGTGATCTCGACTGTTGAGGAGATCTGTGACGCGAAGGTACTTTTTCATCGGATCTCGCAGACGAACGCGACCTAGATCTTACAGAATATCCACTACGCGTACTTACTCTTTCAACATGTCTAGCATCTTGTCGTGATGTCGCTTTTTGAGATCTGCCAAGTGAATTTATCCTTTCAAGAGATTCTACACCTTGAAGTGACAGTGCATGTTGTGACGAACGTAATTTGTCTTCTGTTAAAATTCCTTCATGGGATACTGAAACTCTATGCGGCTTAGAATTAAGACTTACACTAGAACTATCACTATACTGTGATGATTTACGTGGATGTGATGTTTCAATTGTTCTCAATTTTTTAAATACTCTTTCATTCATCTGATAGTTTTCTTTTTGTGACTTCTCTTTATGTGATTGTAAAGGTTGAGATAAGCTTTCTAATAATCTTTGTGGTAATTTTTCTATTGATATTTCTAGATCTTTACATATCCTTAAATCATTAAGACTACGAGATGATAAATGATCCTTATTGACTGTAAGACTTTTGTCTTCGAAAACAGAAATATTAGAAAATTTTTTTAAATTTGATATCACTTTTTTTCCTCTTTCTCTGGATGTAGCAGCTCTAAGATTAACTAATTTTTTTTTCTCCTAAATAAATGAAAAATGATCTATTTTAAATATTAGAAAAACTGAAATTAATAAATGCATATTTTTAATCAATAATATTTTTAGAAGAAGCAAAATTTTAAATGTATTATTTTATTATTTTGCTATGAATTTTTAAAGATTGTAATCTCTGCGCTGGTGAAAATAATTTCTATGTAAAAATGTTTATAAATGTTTATAAATGTTTATAAGTGTGTAGAGTGTGATATTTCGTGAGACTTTTTTAAACAAATTTACACAAAATTAAAAATTTCCATTTGTAATCAAATACATTACCGAATTGAAATGCTAGAAAAAGTTTTCAAAATGTTTAAAATAGTTTAAAACTGTTTTCTTTTTTTGTTACCCTATGTAAAAATAATATAACGTATATTTTTGTGCAAAAAATGTTTATTTTTGTGTAAAAATGTTTATTTTTGGGTAAAAATATTTATTTTTGTGTAAAAATGTTTAAAAATTCGTTAAAGGGTTTAAAAACGTATTTATTTAAAAATTTTTCAAATAAATGTTTTTTAGATTTATTTATTTTTGTTTAAAAATGTTTATTTTTTTGTTAAAAAATATTTAAAAATGTGTGACAAAATATGACAAAACCACACAAATCTACACAGATTTACACCTTGTTAAACCACCTTTGAAAATTTATGCACATTATGGCACAAAAATTATTTTCACCAGTGTACTACAGAAAGTGTATCTATTTAAAATAACGTAGAAAGCGTACAAAAAATTTCTTAAATATCAATCAATTATTTTTGAAAAAATTCTAGTTTCAAATTTTTGGAATTTTTATTATATATATTTTATGACATAGCAAACACTTATTATTGTAATACTAAACACTGAAAATGTATTTTTATAAAAAACCAAAAAATAGTATTTTTTTTTTAATACAACATTATATTGCAGCAAAATGAAAAAATAATTAAATATTTATTATTTCATGAAATATTTTTATGTCTGAAAGAAATGAGTACAATAACATTTTACTTTCATACTAGGTAGTGTTTCATTTGGTTATTTTCAAAATTTTGCATTGTATTTGCAGCTGTTAATATTTTTTAAATGCTGAATTAAGATATATATTTTTACAGCACATTTATTGCAGTGAAAATATGCCATACATAAAAAAAATGTAAATAATTATAAAATTACCACTGCCAGTTAAATTTCTTATTATTTTTTAAAATTAAAGTTTTACATTTATAATTAAATGAGTAGTTAACTACACTGTAAAAAAATTACAAAAAGTTTTTTTTAAACAACAAAAAGTTGTCTTGAAAAGACTTTACACTAACTGAAAATATATTAAAAGAAAACTAATACTCGTATATACCTTTATGACAAATTCGTTACACATTGTCTGTGAATTATTGTTATTAAATTCATCGGAGTCACTAGTAGTCGTTAAATATCTGGTGTTAGGAAATTTGATTCGATTGTTGTCCATTTCTTTTTGCACATCATCAATGGAAGCTACAATTATATTTGAATTATATTTTAATACAAATTTTTTTATTAGAAGAAATGCAAAAAAGTAGACAGAACAGCAAAAGAAGCTCAGAAGAAATGTGGAAAAAAGAAGTGGAAAATAAAAAAATAGCAAGAAACTAATGCAGCAAAACAAGTGTTTACTCTTCGTATAGAACACAAATTCAGAATAAAAGTAGGAAAAGAGATGGTAAAGAGAGGTATGTAAAATATATTTAAAAGAAAATTAAAAGTCGTTATTATTTAATTTTAATATTACCACATTACACGGATAATCAATTTGTGCATGACTAGTATGACAAAAAAAAATGTTTAATATTTACAGAAATATATTTAATTATCTTTTATGATACATACCGCCTATAGCATACATGAAAGCTGGATAATATTCAAATTGGTACTCATGCTTCTTCTTGCATTCATTAACATCATCAGAACAAAAGTAAAATTTCACATAATATTTATGTTGCTTATTGAAATCTGTATCACTCTTTAAATCAATTGATTTTTCATCACTTTTACTGTACTTAATGTTCTTTGTTGAACAAATGTAAGTTTTTGATTTTTTATCAATAAAAATAATCTTAGCAAATTCCATAATAGCACAGTTATTTTTTTAAATATTTTTATAATTATTTATAAATAATTCTTTTTTGCTTGATTTTAATTGTAGCTCTCGTTAAATTTAAAGAAATTAAAGAATAATGAAAATCACTAAATAGCAAATGTGTTAACATGTTTAAAACCATAAACTGTGAACAATAAAAGCAAAATTATCAGTAGTTAAAAACATACCAGATAACATAAGGTAAGCACATTTGCGCCATATTGTGCACTGTAGGTAATGGTCACATCATGTTAACTGGGTAAGTTCAGTCTATACAGTTCGCAACCCGTGGTTTATCCGAGTTGTATGTTTTTGACAGTTTTTAGTCAACAAAATTTATTTAACGTTAAAGCTAATAAATAAAATTATTTTTTATCAAATAAAAATTATCTATTTATTTTTTCCGTGCATTTAACATCATTATGTAGTAAGTAAATAATGTATTAATTGAATAAAAATGAAAATATTTACATTGAAAATATTGCTTCATTCTTTTCAAGAAAAAATTTTGGTAATATATCTGTTAGTTGTGTTAAAAATCATTTAAAATTTAAGCAATTATAAATTTTTAAATATATTAATAATTTTTTAAATATGTTAAAAAATTTTAATTAGGTTAATTTTTACATGAACTGTCACTGAATGTATGTTTTGAAGCATGTTTTCAATTGGATATTTACATTTAAAAAAGTAAAGAAATAATTAATTGATTTTACATTAATTATTTAAATTTTCATTCTTACATTTAAGAACTAAATTAAATCATAAATTTTCATTCAATAATAAATTTTTAAAAACACTATGTTATCTGTTATTTCTTTACAATTTTGAGATAGTCTTTATTATATAAACTCAAAATTTCTGTATGCACAACAGCAATTACATGTAAAAAATAGCATTTTTTGTCGTTTGTTGTCAAAAATAGTTTACATAAAACATTATTAGTTTACATAATATTATATTTGATAATTTAATTTGGCATAAAAATATATTCTTATGACTTCTGAATGAAAAGATTTTTTTTAATCATTTTGCATCTATTTTTGTGCGATACATTTGTTATATTGGTGCATTATTTCTTAATGATTTTTCGTTTACTAAGGACGTTCACACGCAGCAGCGGTGATCAACTTTATCGGAACTTTGAAAATTGTAATTTATTACTATAATTTATATAATGATAGCCTTCTATAATTAGTATTTTATGCGAATAAAATAGTTAAAAAATTGTATTGTAAAAACAACAATATTAAAACAATGTTTCAAAATAAACGTTATTGCGCGCTAACACTATATAGATATACAAATAACAGGAGTTATCTTTCGAACAGCTATATCTTCAAAATTAGTAGCGGCAGCTGCTATAAAATTGATGCTATATTATTCTACACATTTCATAGAATCATAAAGCAGTTTTTCACAACTTAAAAATTTTTTTTATTATAAAAAATAAGCATTGATATTTTGATATTTGGTCATTAATAGATATATTCTTTTATTCTTAAGTGCTTATACACCACATTTTTAAAATTAAAAAAACAATGAGTTTTCGGTCATTTTTGAGGTATACCCTACCCTTTTAATAATAATTTTGCAATCAAACGTTTTGAACTACTGTATTAAAGTTTTAAATTATATTCCAGATTGTATACATATAAACATAAAATTTTATAATGGAGAATAAAAAAAAGCAATATCTATTTGCTGATGACACTCCTGTTACAAAATATGCCATGACTCGATTCAGGAAAACATTGAGGTCACATAAAGAAGAAACAAATGAAAGTGCATCTACCAGTAGTATAAGTGACAATACTAACAATGCTACATAAATTATTAATTTTTCAAATGTAAGGAAATAAAAGAATTTTCTGACTGGAAATGAAAAGGTTTAAAACAAAAAAACAAAAATGCTTATAAAAATATATGAAACCGTAAAAGTATCAAAATTTCAATCAACTAATTGATAAATGTAATCTTTTAACTTTTTAAAAATTGTTTTAAACTGTAACCCTTAAGAAGATCGGGATTTCAAATATGTTAAAAGCTCAATATTCCTATTAAAAAGTAATTTGAGGGCACAAAATTACTTTCTTTTTTTGAAAATAACCTAAGGTAGGATGTTTGCGAATCAGACCATAGCGCTATAATGCGCCGCCCGACCCTGTAAGGGTTAAAAGGACAACTTAAATTAATTTTTTATACAACAGCTGGTTTTTATCTAATTGTCGATAAGGAAGTAGCATGAAAATATTAACACCATAAGATAGAATATCGCAAAATAATCAAAACGTGCTTTTTTTAACAATAATTATCAACAATGACATTTATCTATATCTTTCTTGATAATTGTATCATTGTAAAAAAAATACATATCGATTATTTTTTAATATTCTATTTGACGGACCTAATAGATTTTTTCATCCAATGATCTTATCGATTTTCAAGCAATCAGCACTAATTTGATTATCAGCTAATAATAACTTGATCTTTAGCTGAAGAATCGACATTTTTTTGTATAAATATCAAATTTTTATGTAGTTGAAAATAACATTTATCAATTTTCTTTAATATTCGAATCGTTAACACGTGATAATTAGGTGATTGTCAACTAATCTTCATTTGCCTTTCATATGATTATGGTAACTATTTTAAAATCTGCCTGAGGTTTTGTAAACCTACATAGATTTATTTAAACTGTATTGAAAGAATTTTCTGAATTTGTGTATTTTCTGAAACTTTTAAATTTCCAGTGGGATTACTGTTTAAAGCAGTTATTCTGTTTGATAATACGTAATAAAAAATTATGTTATTTCAGTTGCGTGGCGAAGAAATGAATACTCAACAGTCACTTTCATTTTATGATTGCGAAATAAATAATTTCTTGCAACATTTTCCTGACAATACTATTGATGAAGAAGTGACCCTTACGGAAAAGGGTTGCATAAAAAACTACAGATTATACTACAAACAAGACTACAGGTAATACTACAAGGATTTA
>JAWWEO010019940.1:0-11831 GCA_035582975.1 Ormyrus labotus | reverse complement strand
AATATATAAATAATTATATATATAAAATATATATAATAATAATATAATAAATAATCTTCAAATTTCATAAATGTGAACGAATTAAAACAGTTCTTTATTGAAGACAAGTTTTAGAGAATCCTTCTATTTTCATTACCCGCTCGGAAAGGTTCAATAAAACCTTATAAAATGTTATAAAAAAATTTAAAATACCTGATACAGGTATCAGGTTATTTGTGTACATTTGCACCATTTTAGCAGGTTTTTCCGACAGGGTAAGCTTTTTAAATCTCTTTTTAAAATATAAAAGTTTCTTGCTAAGCAAAACAGTATAAATATAATTTCAAGTATTCTTTTTAATACAAAAGGCATGAGGCAATCTTATGTTAAGCTCAAGTATTGATAATGTTTAAAATTTTTTTAACAATCTACAAGAAACATAAACAACTTTTTAAATGAATATTTAAAAACATTCATGTAATATAGTTACTACTTTTGGTACCTCAAAATGAAATATATTAATTGTATATACAACCCACTATAAGTAGAACTATTCAACTTAAAAACAAAGTTTAAAATCTATTTTTAGTCAAGTAGAGAAGAAATATATATTACTATATTTTTGAGGCTAACTAGGTTGGATATTTCTTTAACTATTTTTGTGTTAGTGATTTATATTAAAATGTTTTAAATAATACTACATTTGGTTACTATAAAAAGTATAACATTTTTAAATCTAGATAGCTTCATCACTTTAGTATCACTTTTATTTAAAATCACTTTAAATGTATAATTTGACTACTTATAATTTTATCTTTTATACATTAGTAGCTGACAGATTATAGTATAGCACAGATAAAATTATACATTTTAACCAAATAAATGACCAAATATGTAATGCAGCATAGATTAAGTAACAAATTCACGTAACTAATTGGTTTTAATTTATAATGTTAGATCGGAAGTACTTTATTGTTACATTTAAATTACAAAATTATTTTTTATCTCTTAAGAAATTTTTAATTTCTTGTTTGAATAGTAACCAACTTATAGGTTAACCCTGTCAAATTTTCATTTAATGTGTCAATGGTATACCATTTTTTCATGTTTATTTTGAATTTTGTAAATGAAATGCATCAAAATATATAAAAATTTTTATGTCAATTTTTACAATTGAACTTTGAATGAATATAACTTATGAAAGAATTGATTTCTTTTGATTCTATAAAAGTAAATAAAAGCAGAATTATTCGCATTTAAAGTAGAGACTGTTTTTCTTTATGATTTTTCTTAAAATTGTACTAAAAATATCTAGAAGCCCATTCTCTTGAGGTCTTAGAATTTATATATTTGGCTTTTGTTATATTTTGGAATCTGAAAACATTCTGACATTTTAGTTAGTAGGTAAAAGGCGCAGCATCTTTTACATTTGCGCGACTACCGCTACCCCTACTCTGGTTTGCAGTATTTTTTGTTTCTTTTCCATTCTTTGACTAAAGAAATAATCTTTCTCAATAAAAATAACTGCTCTAAGTAGATTTTAATTAGCTCCATTTGACTAAATTTTTTATTAATGGATATCTATCAACAATTAACTATAAAATAATAAAAAGTATTGTTAGCAATTTTTTTGATTTTAGGAAAAATTTTGCAATCCCTAAATTAATAAAAAATTGAGTCAAATGGAGCTAATTAAAATCTATTTAGAGCAGTTATTTTTATTGAGAAAGATTATTTCTTTAGTCAAACAATTAAAAAAAATTAAAAACTACTGCAAACCAGGGTAGGGTAGGTGCGATTTATTTTACCCTTCTTAATAGCTGTGACGTGGTTAAAATAATGAACAAAATTATTTTTCCCGAACCACCGACACTTTATTAAATCTTACTTTACGCGCTACACACTTCTCACAATTTTTCTATTCGCAAAAGGGGATCCGTCGAGAATCCTTTCGGCGCGGGAAAATTCGCCGAAAACTCCGACCGCTCGCGTAACTCACACTCTCTCACTCTCTCTCTCTTTCGTCCTGGACCGGCTCATGCTGTCGACGATAGTGGAAAGCTTCAAACCAATGCCTGCATTCTCATTTGTTAGGATATCCAGTTTCTCTTTTAAACTGACATTCTCCTGTAAAAGAGCCTCCTGACTCAGCTGGAGGTCAGTTAGTACGACCCTCTGCTTTTGAAGAATCGAATTCGCCTCTACAAGCTCCACGTGTAACTGCTTAACTGCCTTCTTAAGTCTTTGGATGTGAAGCGTATTGGCGCTTCTTTGCGTGTTCGGAATTAGGGAACGAAAGCGGAGAGGCGTCGAGGTGGTAGGCCAATGAAGCACCTTGGTTGCCGGCAAACTCTTTATTATTTAACTTACAAACTATTTACAGATATGACGTCGATAAAAAAATAAAACACTTAAACTATGCGAACGCGTAAAAATAGAGTTAATAGAGTTCCCACACGTGTGGCGATGTGATAGTCGAGAGTTCGTGTTCGCGCGGTTGCAGATTCGTGCGTTCGCTTTCGCTGTCGCGATCAGAAGACCGGTCGCGGTACGAGCCGCTGCTTCCGCGGTGCTCGCTCTCGTCGCGGCTCGAGCTGAGCGTCCAGTGGCGCTGCCTGTTGGGCGCCCGGCGGGGTCGCCACAATCACTCCCCCCCCAGCGACATCGCCAGGGTGCGATGGAAGCGAGAAGGTTACTGATGGTCGTTGATGATCAGAAGAGTCCGTTGGATCTGATGCTGCAGGTGCTTGATGCTGGGTCGGAGTAATCTGCTGCGGTTGGTTGTCCTGTTCAGTGTCCTTCCTAACGATGTAGGCAGGCTTGAGGCAGTCAGTTGATACTGCTTTCTCAGTTTCGTTTACCTTGATGATGTAGACCTTGTCACTGACTCGCCTCACCACCTCGTGAGGGCCTGAGTAAGGTGGTTGAAGAGGCTTGCGTACAGAGTCGATGCGCTTGAAGACGTGGCTGCACTCTTTCAAATCCTTGAAGAAAAACTGGTGAGGCTTTATGTGATGAGCTGTGGCACGAGGTTTGATTGCTCTGATCTGGGGCCTCAGCTTTTCGATGAATCCCTCTGGTTTTAGAGGTGGTGCGTCCGTGATGAAAAATTCTCCGGGGACTCGCAGCGACGTGCCGAACAGCATCTCGGCTGGGGACGCCTTTAAATCTTCTTTATAGACCGTGCGTAGTCCCAACAGTACGGATGGTAGCAGCTGGGGCCACGGGATGGTATTATTGCACATTAATGCGGCCTTAAGCGTCCGATGCCACCTTTCGATTAGCCCGTTCGATTGCGGGTGGTACGGCGTCGTATGAATTCTGCGCGCTCCGATCATGCGCGCGAGCTGGGTACAGAGTGCCGACTCGAATTGAGTACCTTGGTCGGTCGAAATTGTCAACGGCGTGCCGAATTGACTAATCCAGTTGGAGTAGAATGCGTTGGCAATTGTCTCTGCACTGATGTTCTCTAGCGGAATAGCGACTGGCCATCTTGAAAACCGGTCGATGATGGTGAGACAATACCGCATTCCTCCGACGAGAGGCATGATTATAATGTCCATATGTATATGATTAAAACGATCATCCGGAACGTCGATCTTGTTAGGTTGCGACCTGTTATGTCTCTGTACTTTAGCCTTCTGGCATGGAATGCATTGACGCGCCCACTGCAAGGCTTGTTTTCTTATGCCGGGCCAGATAAACTTTTCACTCAACTGCTTGCATGTGACTCGGCCGCTGGGATGGGCCAGCCCATGCACGACATCAAATGCCTTCCTGCGCAGCTGTTTGGGTAAGTATGGACGCACGACTCCTGTGGATATGTCGCATAATATCCGTTCGTCTTCCACGAAGACGGGTTGCAATTGCAGGGACGTTCTTCCAATCTCCTTGTTGTCGTCGTCCTCCTCTTGCTCTTGAGCTTGTCTGATTGTTGCGGCATCAAGGATGGTGGGAAATTGTACAGCTTCAACACGAGACAGTGCATCTGCTGCTTGATTTTCCTTTCCTGCAATGTGTCGAATCGTGGTTGTAAATTGACCGATGAAATCTAGCTGACGTTGTCGTCTCGGAGACGCTTTGTCCGCCCGCTGATCGAATACAAACGTGAGCGGCCAGTGATCCGTGAGTATTATAAACTCCCTTCCTTCCAATATATGTTTAAAATGCTTGATGGCCTCGAAGATTGCTAACAATTCACGATCGTACGTGCTGTATTTCTTTTCAGCCGCCGATAATTTTTTTGAAAAAAATCCTACAGGTTTCCAGGTGCCCTCTTCAAACTGCTCCAATACAGCTCCGATTGCGACATCCGACGCGTCTGTTTTCAACGCGAGCTGAGCCGTAGCAGACAAATAGACTGAACTTGCGGCATGGGCAAGACTTTGTTTACAGTAATGAAATGCTTCCTCGACCTCTGTAGTCCAAACAATTTTGCGCCGATCGTTCTTGCGAGAGTCCTTGAAGAGATTAGTGAGCGGTGTTTGAGCATGCGCTGCTTTTGGAATACAACGACGATAATAATTAAGCAGTCCCAAGAATCGACGAAGGTCGGCGATGGTCTTCGGCTTGGGGAATGCTAAGATGGCTTCAACTCTTTCTTTCGGTGGGGAGAACCCATTTTTATTGATCGTGTATCCCAAGTATTTCAATTCCGCCTTGGCGAAGCTACACTTTTCAAGGTTGATCGTTAAATTGTTGCGCTGTAGAATGTCGAAGACAATTTCGAGATGGTGTAAATGCTCTTCGTGCGAGTTGGATGCCACGATCAAATCGTCGATGTAGCAGCTGACAAAGTCAAATCCACGAAGAAGGTTGTCCATGTGTCGCTGGAATGTTTGGCTCGCATTTCGGAGTCCAGGGGACATCCCCAGAAACTCAAATAATCCAAACGGTGTTGTTACCGCAGTTTTCTTGATATCCTCTTCGAATACTGGTATTTGAAAATATGCTTTGTCGAGATCGATGGTTAAAAAGATGATCCTTCCTCGTAGCCAATGAAAAACGTCTTCAATATAGGGGACCGAGTAGCGGTCTGGCACAGTCTGCGAGTTGAGCTTACGAAAGTCGCCTGTGACTCCAGCCACCTCGAGGTTTTGGCACCAGGTGGAGAGGGCTTGCCCATTGACTACTGGACGGCCGCACCACACCACACTTCAGCAGGTCATTTATGTGCTGCTGAGCTGCTTTGAGCTTCTCACCTTCATGACGTCTTGGTCGTTCCGCACATGGAGCTCCTGTCGTAGTGATGTGGTGCTGCACTCGATTGTCTGGGTCCAGTACTGCTGGTTTCCTGGGCAGCGTGGTGTCGCAGTACTTCTGCACGAGCTGAAGGCAGGCAGCCCCAAGCGGACCAGCGGGTAGCTCGGGATGCCCAACTACGGCGACGCCAATGATGGAAACCTCGCTTGCTCGGCGTACCTGTATTCGACCACGAGTGTGCAAGCTGGTGAGAGGGTCAATCAACTGGCGCCCTCTGATATCCACTATCAAGTCGTGACGAAAGATGAAATCCGCTCCTAGTATTGTAGAGCTCACTTTTGCCACTAAAAAGGTCCATTTGAAAGCTCGACGTAGGTTCAGGCTGAGCGTAAGCGTGTATTGGCCAAGGACTGCGATGGATGTGCCATTTGCTGCAATGAGTTTTAGTCCAGTTGACCTCGTACTTGTTGGCATGAAGGATTTTGGAAGCAGGGAGACAACCGAGCCTGAGTCTACCAAAAACTCGATGTTGGTTGCTCGGTCCCTCACATATAGGCGGTATTTCTTGCCCTGCACGGTGCTACTGTAGCTGTCGTCGCTGTTACCCACCGCCAGTACGGGCAACAGCGTCCTTAGTTTCCCTGGAAGGAGCCCTCCGAGGACTCCGACTGGAATGAGCAGGGTGGATTACACTTACGTGCGTCTGCCCCGAATTTGCTGTGATAAAAGCACAATCCGCTTGTAGATGGCGTCCGCGGGCGCGCTGCTGAGCGTGATCTGGATCGACTTCGTGATGGACGAAACTGCTGCTTGGGGTAGCTGCCGGTGTCGTGCTGCATTGCGTAGCGGTTATGCTCTTGTTGCGCTGTGACGAGGGTTCTGCTGATGTCGATGAGTTGCGCCATCATGCGCTTAAGCTCTCGAACGTCCTTCTCCACGGCCATGGTGTCGGCAGCTGAAGGCTTGGCCTGCGGCGCAGCATGCGCGGCCATGACGTAGGAGCCTACTGGGCTGGTTTCGTGCAGTTGGTCCGCCGCCTCTGCAAGCTCGTCCAGATCCGTTGCTCTGAAAATTTTTAATAATTTTTGAGTGGTCGATGGTAAGAGCGCAAGCCATCTGACGCGCAGAACATCTTCAGTTGCTTTATCTCCGGCAAGCGATCGCATTTGCCTCAGCAACTGCGACGGTTTTCTGTCGCCGAGCTCGAGCTCCGTTAACAGTCTTTCGAGCTGTCTATCGGCGGAATCCGTAAGGCGGGACAACATGAGGCTCTTGATTGCCTCATATTTGTTTTGAGCCGGCGGGTTTCTTAGCAGGTCCGAAACATCTTGAATCGCTGATGGATGCTTTGACTGCCTCCTCTAGGCGAGGGAGAGTGTCAAGACACTGAATCACACTAGAGGTTACAGCGGCCAACTTCAGGTCGGTCAGCAGCTTGTCTAGGGCATTGCTCATATTTACCTGTGCGGTATTTGAATACTCCATTAATGTCAACAATATGGTGCGCCCAAGTAATTTGAGACTGTGATTTAGTGTAGAATTGTTGTGTAAAAGCGTTTACTTGTTGTCGTTGCTCGCGCTGGAATTGGAAGTACTTCTATTAAGCTAGCCTAACCACTATAGTACGACACAATAAAAACTATTTCATAATTTGTTGCTAATTTTTTGCTATTTTGTTCCGCCAGTTTCAATTTTGTTGCTCTAGCCGATTCCGAGAAACGTGGGAAGTGCTAGCTTAAGTATTGAGCTAGTACAACCACATTTGTAACTCCGGTCCTAATTATTATTTTTACATCAAACCAACGGCAAATTTGTTGCTAATTTTTTGCTGAAAAAGCCAATTGCTTTTATTTTGTTGCTCCCGCCCCTACCGAGAAACACGGCCCGCGTGAACGTAATAATTAAGCTCGCACAATCACCTCTCTGACTGGGGCCCTAATTAAAATTTTTTCATCAAACCAACGGCATATTTTGTTCCTAATTTTTTGTTGAAAAAGCCAAATGCTTTTAATTTTGTTGCTTCGGCCGATTGCGAGAAACGCAGGCCGGACTCACTTAATAATTGAGCTGCCACAACCACCTTTTTCGGGTCCAAATTAATATTTTTTCACCAAACCAAAGGCAAAATAAAAACCAGTTGGCTTTGTCAGCAAAAAATTCGCAACAAAATATGCCGTCGATTTGATGTAAAAATATTAATTAGGTCCGGAGTCACAGATGTGGTTCTGCTAGCTTAATACTTGAGCTAGCGCAGGCCACGTTTCTCGGAATCGGTTGAAGCAACAAAATAAAAAGCAGTTGGCTCTTTCAGCAAAAAATTAGCAACAAAATATGCCGTTGGTTGCTCGGAAGGGGCGGGAGCAACAAAATAAAAACCAGTTGCTTTTTTAGCAAAAAATTAGCACTAAAATTTGATGTTTGTTTGATGAAAAAATTTTAATTAGAGCCCGAGTTAGAGAGGTGGTTGTGCCAGCTTAATTATTAAGTTAGCCAGGCCTACGTTTCTCGGAAGCGTTGAAGCAACAAAATAAAAAGCAGTTGGCTCTTTCAGCAAAAAATTAGCAACAAAATATGCTGTCGGTTTGATGTAAAAATATTAATTAGCACCAGAGTTACAGATGTGGTTGTGTCTGACAGAGTTGGGCCTGAGGGATGGGAGAAGCTTCAAAAAAGCGGACGTTTTCCTTGAAACTATGCCTTACTCGCTCTACACTTTTACAAAATTTTCCTTATTTTATTTTTAACCTATTTTTTGCAAAATTTTCCTTATTTTATTTTTAACCTATACTTTAATGTACGATTCAATTTGAACCATTACAATTTAATCTTAAGTTTCAGTTAAGTTTAGTTTACAAGTATAATAGATCAGCTAACAGGAAAATATACTTTTCTGCTGCGTTACTAATAATAATTGTATTGTATTATACTATTACACTGGTTGAAATAAACAAATAAATTTTTTTTGTTTTTTTTTTTTAAGTGTCTCAACCTAAGACTGCTCTGGCCTCCTTTTGAAATTGTTAAACCAAAGCTATTTATGATTCTTTAACCTATTGGTGTTCAAAAACAAACTTAAGCTAAATTCATGATTCATACCTCAGATATATTGTTCTAAATAATATGCGCATGTATTTTGATGATCATTGAAACACATTTTTTTTTTATTAAAAAAAGGATTTCATTTTAATATAATAACTTTTCTGTTTTAGAAACTTCTTGTTTCACTTATCGGGTCCAAAAGTTGCAGCTACTAACCTGTCTTGTCTTTTAAAAACCGAAATACTTTGTGACCGTTCTGAACCGATTATTTTGTGTAACTTTGGTAAGTTCAATTTTACATTGCACTTCAAATTTATTGTACAAATTATAGGAAGTAGCACCACTAAAGAAATTAATTTAAAATTAATGCCGCCTTTTTTTTTTTTTTTTTTTTTTTTAAACAAGGTACACTGCTAGCATAATATCACGGTAGCAGAGCACCCTTGCTAAATAAACAGATGCGGACAAACTTTATAACGTAGAATTTGTACACGGAGAACAATCGCTATTGAAATTTACTTAAGGGGGTCTTATACCCATCATTTGCCTTTGAAAAAACACCTGAAACAAAAAATCCTTAGTATTAAGAGTTTTAAAAAAAATATCTCTATATTATAAAAAGATTTTGCCCCCCTTTTGCGGCTCCCCCTTCCTGAGGCTTGCGCCAACTCCCAATTTCACGTTTTAATTACTTATTTATAAATATGCGTAAAAAGTGTATGCGAATGTGTGATAGATATTTACAGAAATGTAACTATGTTTTAGTTACATGAAAGTAATCAAAAAAGGTGCTTATTCGAAATGTCTCTTACGGACAAAGTTTGAGATATCACCAAAAACTGTATTTTTTTAATACGTAGTGCCAAGACATACAACTTTACACAGGCTTTTGTTCGTATACTCAAAAATGTAAATTAAAGACCTTTTTGAATCGGCGAAACATTAAAAAAGTGAAAAAATGCTCTATTTTTAACAATATAATTACCAATAAAAAACTGAAGAATTATTTGAATGACAAAAGCCTGTTTAACTTTTTTATAAACATAATAGTCAACCTTCGTTTAACAGTTTTAGCTGTATCCAATGAAAAATGTCCCGTAAGGAATATTTGAAAGATTGAAAAAGTTGATTTTGAGAAAAACAACTTTAAAGTTTCTCACAATAGTATATTACGGCTCTAGGGAGAGAAAGAATTGGCAATCTCATTTTATCTCCCGAGGATTGTATACTATTTTTTTGCCTAGCGAGGCCAAAAATACAACGTTCTTGATCCGGCGCTGGGCGAGAAAGTAGTACTTTCGGCCCGTTAGACAAAGAAATAACTTCATAGCTTTATTAGTTGAGCAGTTCAAAATTTTTCAGCACCGTACAACACTTCATCCTGCTTTTTTAATAAACTTTCTGATAACTGCAGATATTTTTTTTTTTAATTTGATGTACTTATTAAGACTAAGAGATTCGTTTCCAGCTAATTTCTGCTTCAACTACTTCCATGGTACTTGAAGATTAAAAAAATGTATCTCATTCTTCACATTCTTCTTGATTTCTTTTATCAAGAAAAAAACGAATTTTTAATGAAATTTCATAAAATTGAATAATGCTTTATTTTTATAATTTTCTAATTCATAATACGAAATGTACTACGAAATACATAGTATGTGACGTCTATGACGCGTCAGGACAGTCAGGATTCGACAATGAGAATGCACCTTAATGTTATGGCACATGTATTGTAATGTAACACGTACTGTATGCGCGTTGGCTGCTACTATTTACTTCATTTGTTGGCTGACACTATTTATTTGTTCAAAATGAATTAATAAATAGAAATCATCATTCATTAAAACAGAATAATCTACAGAAACTTACAACTAAAAAGTTATATAATACTAATCTTGAAACTAATTTTAGTAATCCAGAAGAAACTGTTGGTTTAACTAAGAATAGGCAAATTTTGTTTGTTAATTCTTCAAAAAGGAAGCACCTGCTTAAAAACATTGAGTACAGCGAGTGACTGAATGAGCCGCTTGAAAATTTCTCAAATGATAATTATGTATCATGACTGAAATCTAATATCAGTGTATCTTTTAATAATAGTACATGGTATCAACGAGCACACAAAGTTTACTCATTATATTGTACTCAAAGACAGAAAGAAATCAAGAAGAATGTGAAGAATGATACATTTTTTTAATCTTCAAGTGCCATGGAAGTAGTCGAAACAGAAATTAGCTGGAAACGAAACTTTTAGTCTTGATAAGTACACCAAATTAAAAAAAATATCAGCATTCATCAGAAACTTCATTAAAAAAACAGGAAGAAGTGTTGTATGATGCTGAGAAATTTTGAACCGCTAAAGTATGAGTGAATATATGTTATATATGATTATGAGTGAATCTTTAACCCTGTTTTTCTCAAAATCAATTGTTTCAATCTTTCAAATATTCTTTACGGGATAATTTTTATTGGATCCAGTTAAAACTATTGAACGAAGATTGGTTATTATGTTTATAAAAAAGTTAAACAGGCTTTTGTCATTCAAATAATTCTTCAGTTTTTTATTGGTAATTGTATTGTTAAAAATAGAACATTTTTTCACTTTTTTAATGTTTCGCTGACTCGAAAAGGTCTTTAACTTACATTTTTGAGTATACGAACAAAAGCCTGTGTAAAATTGTAGGTCTTGGCACTGAGTATTAAAAAAGTACAGTTTCTGGTGACATCTGAAACTTTGCCCCGTAAAGGACATTTCGAATAAGCACCTTTTTTGATTACTTTTTAAAGTAAAACTCTTTCAAATTTGATTGAAATAGGTTGAAAATTTTTCTTCCTCTATTTTTATGTAACTAAAACATAGTTACATTTCTGTAAATATATATTATTAAATACAGAATTTTTTTTTGTACTGTACCCTAATACTCTTAAGAACCAAACGGCATTAACAGATTTACTCCCCCGTAATTTACCCATTCCTGACAATGGGTATCATTTTGACGAAATCGAAGATCGTACGATAGAAGAAATACTCAGGAACAAATTGATGATTATATTCGATACGAAACGGAATATCAAAATTATATTGAAAGTTTGATGTCAGAATAAATTGGATAAAATATGATTAATAATTTTGGACTCTTTTGTTTGGAACTATACGTATTCATATGTATGTTATAATGTAGATTTATATTAGATACTTTTATAGTTAATTGAATATTGGTTTTAAATCTATAAGCTTTAACCTTTTGTCTCGCTGCGACTAGAAAACTTCACCGCGGCGCGAAACTGGCGAGCGCATGGTACACGATGTAGTTCTTACCTTGTCGCTGACTCGTCCTCGGCTGCAGGCTGTAAAAAGGCGGGAAGCGGCAAAGCAAGAAAAGCAAAAGCGAGGGATAAAATAAAAGCACTTATATTTAGGTAAATAATTGAACAAATAAAGAGTGGCTACGAAACCCGGAGAAAACACGTTTTTCGAATTTCATTAAGACTAGCTTCGCGTTTGTCTCGGTGACAAAAATATAATATTTTCGTTCCACGGCTAGCTAATTATCGCGGGGTCGATGTCGCTTGTCCCGGGACAAGGTTTCGCGGAAGCGCGGTTGTTCCGCCGG
>JAWWEO010019939.1:0-11833 GCA_035582975.1 Ormyrus labotus | reverse complement strand
GGCCCGCCAATGTGGAACATCATGTACGACGGAGTATTAAGGTTAGATTTACCAAAAGGGGCAGCTATCGTAGGATTTACTGATGATATTGCAGTGGTCGTGGTTGCGAAACAGAAGAAAGAAGTGGAAGAAATTGCAAACGAGGTGATATTCATAATCCACGAATGACTAACCGAGACAGGCTTGGAGCTTGCTAGCCATAAAACAGAATTTATCCTCATATCCAGCAGAAAAAAGATGGAGACGGTAACACTGACAATGAATGGGCACGAAATTATTTCTCAGCCGACCTGGGCATCACCATAGACACGAGATTGACTTTTAAGCAACACCTTGCCACAGTGGGTGAGAAAGATTAGGAAATATTTTTATATTACCATTAACATACGTAGGCAGCCCAAGATACATGCAACAACATTATCAGGATCCTATGGCTATAGTAAGAAGTATTGGTAGGCCTGATTTATTTATTACAATGACGTGTAATCCAAAATGGAAAGAATTAAAAAATTTTTTAAAAAACTTTCCGATTGGAACTACTTCAAATGATATTCCAAATGAAATTTAAGTCTCTTCTTGATATAATAAAAAATAAAATTTTCGGCACCACTATCGCATATATATTTACTATTGAATTTCAAAAAAGGCGTTTCCCTCACGCTCATCTTGTTATAACATTACATCCTAATAGTAAATTAAGAACTCCAGAACATATTAATAAATATATATCAGATGAAATTTCTCCTGATAAGGATAAAATATTACAAAAATTAGTCATTAAGCATATGTTGCATGGGCCACATAATGAAAAATTTCCGTGCTTTAATAAAAATAAAGATATTTGTAAAAAAAAAAATCCCTAAACCATTTCAAGCATCAACAACATTGAAAAAAATGGATACCCATTATATAAACGGTCAAATAATACATTAGACAATCATACGTATCGAATTAAAAATACGAAATAATGTATTCCGGTAAATAACTGTATGGTAGTTCCTTATAATAATTTCTTTTTAAAGAAATACAAAAGTCATATAAACGTTGAATATTGAGCTTCTATTCAAAGTATAAAATATATTTTTGATTATATACATAAAGGTAATGATAAAGCTTTTTGTAAATTTGAAAAAATAAATGACGAGACAGATAACGAGATATATGATGAAATTACACAATACATAGATGGAAGGTACTTAAGCCCTATGTAAGCTGCATGGCGGCTACAAGAATTTCCTCTATGTGGATATAGTCATTCTGTTGTACGTTTAGCAGTACACACAGAAAATCAACAAAAAATAATTTTTGAAGAAAATAATGAATCAAAATTTCTTAATAATTGGCAAATAACTTTAACTGCTTGGTTTGACATAAATAAAAAAGATGAATTTGCTAATAATATAAAATATGTAAATATTACACATTTAATTCAGAAACAAAAAGCTGGATTAGACATATACGTAAAAAGTTACATTATACCATAGGACGTTTCAACGTTGTTTCGCCTAAAGACACTAAAAGATTTTTCTTAAAATTAATTCTAAATAGAATAAAAGGTGCAACTTGTTTTAAAGATTTACGTACTTACAAAAATATAACATATGATTCATTTAAAGAAACATCTACTGCAATGGGTTTAATAGAAGATGATTCACAAATCTATAATATATTCCATGAAGCAGATAGAATTATGTTACCTTTTCAATTAAGAAAATTTTTCGCATGGATCCTCTTATCTGAAAATTTTCAAGGAAAAAATATTTGGGAAAAATATAAAAATTATTTCAGTGAAGATTTTATTGATAATAAAGAGAATCAAGCATTGAATCATATTAATAATACGTTATTGTTAGAAAATATGTCTAATAAAGATTTTGATTTACCAGAACCTGACATCAATATTAATAATTTTCAAGAAGACCAATTATTTTTTTGTAGTCAAAATATTTTCAATGAAAAATGTATAAAAAATTAATTTTCAAAGAATTAACTAATAATAAGCTTTAGAAATCATAAATAGAATTCTCAAATATTTATGCTTTAGTGATTTAATTTTTGGTGGAAAATTAATAATTTTAGGTGGAGATTTTCGACAAATTCTTCCAGTAATAAAAAATAGTTACAGAAGCGCAATAATTGACGAAACTTGTAACGGGATGGCCCAGCTGAGCTGTCCCGTGCGAGAGAGAGAAAAGAGCGAGAGCTGCTGGAGAGTGGAGCTGCGCACCAAGAGCTGCGCTAGTATAGCTTAGAACACCGGCGAAACTGCACATAAACCCTGATTTTTCGAGACATCAAAGGGATGCACACGGAGTTACATTTTATTTCACGGCGCTTCGCTACCGGATTTCTAGTGCTCGCGAGTGCACGAGTCTGTGGGTGTTTTGGGCATTGTGAGTGCGTGAAGCACCAGGTAACATTGGGCAGTGTTGAGGCAGGGGCCTCCACTGCCATCACCTTCAAGAGGGACAGGCTTGAGCGGTGGGTGGCCTCCGGGTGCCCTCGCCAGCTATCGGTTGGAGCGGCGGCAGAGGGCGGCAGATGCCGAGCAGGAGTTGGAGCAAGTGGGTGCCCTCCTGGCACCGCCAGGAGAGGGTAGGAGAGAGAACGCAAGAAGGAGTCGTGGGTAAGTTTGTTAAAGAATTTAATTCCGCGTCGAAATCGGGAGTGCGTATTCGGGATTTATCGCGCGTCGCGTTCGGCTGCAGCACCCCGGCTGCAGTAATCCGGTTCGGTCGGCCTCCCCGGAGACGGATTCTCTGGGTAGAATTAAGAGTAGAAATTAGTAGTTTCTTTGCCGGGAAAACGGTGCGGCGTCGTGCCGTTGCAACGTTACAATATATTCAAAATAAATTAGAAAAATCTTCAGAAGTAGAAAATATTGTATGGTAAGAAATTCTTGAAAATTAAATATTTAGTAAGAAATTATAAAAGTAATAATAATAATGAAATATTAAATTAATTAGAACAAATTATCAAAAAATTTTAAGTTAAAATTGAAAAATAAAAAATAAAAATGCACATTAAATTCATAGAGTAATTTTATAAATTAAAAAAAATATCAGCAGTCATTAGAATATTCAAAAAACAAGAAGACGTGTTGTCTGATGCTGAGAAATTTTGAACCGCTTAAGTAAGAAAATCTTAAAAGTGTTTATGAGTGAATCTTTAATCTTTTTTTCTCAAAATCAACTTTTTCTATCTTCCAAACGTTCCTTACGGGGTAAGTTTCTTTGAATCCAGCTGGAAATAGTGCAAGAAGGTTGGTTCTTACGTTTATAAAAAAGTTACACAGGCTTTTGTCTTTCAAATAATTCTTTAGTTTTTTATTGAAAATAGTATTGTTCAAAATAGAGCATTTTTTCACCTTTTTAATGTTTCGCTGATTCAAAAAGGTGTTTAATTTACATTTTTGAGTATACGAACAAAAGTCTGTGTAAAGTTGCAGGTCTTGGCACTACGTATTAAAAAAGTATAGTTCTTGGTGATATCTGAAACTTTGCCCCGTAAGAGACATTTCGAATAAGCATCTTTTATTACTTTTAAAGGTAAAACTCTTTCAAATTGGTGAAAATAGGCTGAACATTTGTTTTTTCTTTACTTTTATGTAACTAAAACATAGTTAGATTTCTGTAAATATGTATTATTAAATACAGAATTTTTTTTGTGACTGCACCCTACCCTTCAGATTTAGCAACAAAACATACACGCTCGTGTATCATTTATACACCTACACACCGATTTCCCTCACTTACATTAGCTATGTGTGCGATATTTTATATCTTCCTAAACAGCAGTTAGCACGAGTTCGTGAATCGCTGATTTCCTTTAACCGCATTAGTATGGAATTAAAAAATTAAAATTCGATATTAAAGCATTCTTTTTTGTATCGTTCAAAAGAAATTAAGAATAAAAACAAATATATTTCTTTTTATCTCTTAATTTGGGGGGACTAATGTAACGGTACGCCGTGCCCATAGGCAACCCGGCATACAAGTACTTACTCACGGGAGTAAGCGTGCCGCGACCACACAGCCCGGTGTACGCGCGCCGCACGAAAACCTCGCTCCCGCAAGTAGACTAGGCAAGCCGCGGGGATATAGGAGGGCCGCTGGCATATAGTCGGCATTTGAAAACCCAACCTCCCACCCTGCACGATACGGAAGCGGGGTATCTACAACCGAGAGAAGAGGACCACCGGCAAGGGAGCAGTTCGGTAAGCATAAGGCTAGGCGGGGATAGTTCCTAGAATGAAACCCAACCGAGTCGAAACCTCCACCTGGAGGTGGAGGCGCCGCCATTCTTAATTACTCTTTGTCGAAGAGATCACGTTAGAAATAGCTACGGCGAAACTAACCGAGTCATCCTGCTACTCGAGCTCGGTAGCGGCACGGCCTCCTAGACACAAATAGGTGGGAAGAGAGGGGTGATGTTTTGAGTGGGGGTTCACTCAGATGGACTCCGCTAATTCTGAGACAGTCCTCCGCCTCCACCTCAGGGTACGCGCCATATTGGACGAGTAGGGAAATCCATCGGTAAAAGAAGGGACCTCGGTCGGTAATGTAGATTCACGCGTGATATCTTAGCGGAACCAAGGCTAAAGCTCATAAATAGTTTTTCAAGACAAATTTACAACAAGATAACGATATAATAGGATGCCCGGTCGATAAGGTACATCCGCGTAGTAACTAGTTCAAATTAAACCTTAGTTTGATAATTTGAATGTTGCGCAATGAGTTATAAGAAAGTACAACGACAGTGCGGTCGGTAAAACAGTTTCCTAGAATCTAAGTTTTTCTCATTTTCACACATTCGTTTAAGTGCATTGCCACATACAATTCAAATACACTTGATTATTCATTGTAACAGATACACTAAATAATTATAAGATTTTATTTATAAATTTCCTTTTGAGTTTCTTAAATAAATGAGAAATGAAACTTATTTCTGTTTGAATTATTGTCTCTACTCTTCACCACCTACCATCCTTATGAGTCTCTCTAAAATTAAGGAATTAATAAAAGTAGAGTCTTTTATTCAATATTAAGATATTTTTGCAAGCTTAACTTCTAAGAATAATTAAAATTAGAGATATAAGAGCTTTCAAATAGAGAGTGAACCTTGCAATGTTAATATAGTACATTATTTAGTGGATAGATGTCGCTTTAATGAAAATTACTAAAGAAATAATAACCTAGCTACAAGTGAAACAGCTTAAAGAAACATATTAGCATAGACTTATAGAGATAGACTGCGCCTTCTGCCTAAAGCGCTGAGGACAGGATAAAAGAGAGAGGGCAATAGCTGGAGTCGTCCTCTCTCTTTCTAATTGCCGTTTGGTGGGGAGAAACTCGTAACTCTATTGGTCTATGGTTCCGAGTTAGAAAGAGAAAGAACGACCCCAGCTATTGCCCTCTCTCTTTTATCCCGACCTCAGCGCTTTAGACAGGAGGCGCAGTCTATCTCTTACAGAGGTAAGTCTATGGTATTGCGTAAAATTTTCAATTGATATCTTACTAGATGTTCGGCCTAATTGGAATTTCATGAACAGGAAGCGTCGATTAGAACTATTACTGTAAACATAAGAACGATAAATTAATTTGAAGGAAGATACTTACCAATGAATTGACAACGGCTTTTTTCGTATATAGAAAAAATCTTTTTATTTAATTTAGTGCTTTTTCGAATATATATAATAAAAATAAATAATTTCAGATTCCATGAATATATCTTCAACATCAGTATCAACTACTTTAGGGACCGATTATTTATCGGGTAACAGTGACAACCAAAAAAATAGAACTGAAGATATTCAAGTGAGTAAATTATTTATTATTTTGAAGTTTACTCGTAAAAGATAATACAAGATGTTTGTAATGTTCCGACCCCCCCCCCCTCTATCTTAAAAAGTAAGGGCTTCGAACTTGGAAAGTAATTTGAAGATCAATTTAAAATTTTCAAATGAAAAACCCTAGTTTTCACCCTGCAAGAACGGAAAAATTCTATATTAATGTTATACAAGGCCCCTAGGGTCATCTAAAAGTCAAATTTCTCTGCCAAAATTTTGAAACTGATATCTCGTTAGGATAGCGAAATATGAGAAAAATAACCTCTATAAAAGTTATCAAAGTCATCGGTTATAACTATCAGGTAACCTTGAATTTGATCTTGAAGGTCATTTTCGCGGTTATTTGAAAATTAAATCAGCTTTTTTAAGGGGACACTTATATTTTACCCCACATTCTGAATGAAAGTAACATTTTATGTCAGGATGTAGTATAGCCATTTCATGGATGTAAATGACCTTCAAAGATCATTCAGGCGTCAAATAACTATTTAGTAGCAAATAATCAATGAATATCATCATTATTGAACTAAACTTACTAATATAAAAGTTGTTGTCGTACGAGTTGCATAAACTTTGAAGAAAATTGGAACTTTTGTTACTTGAATAATAATGAATAGGAATGAATGGGTGATAAATAAAAGAGGGTTTCATAAATAAAACAAATAAATATGTGAGAAAAGAAACCAAATTTGCTTCGGCAGGAAAAAGTTCCCGGAGCAGAAGAAAAAGCCGGGGCAAGTTTACATTTTGACGTAAACTAACATGTTTGCTCTCGCAAACTCGCGAACCGGACGGGCTTTTTAGGAGCTGGGTCTCTACTCCTGCTGAGGGCAACCCTGAGCTCGCGCACTGGCCAAAGGAATTTCTGCCAATCTCTTCGCTCAGAGCGTTAGAGCCACTCGAGCAAATAGATTCCAGAAATCCAGCCTCACCTCTAGGCATTTCACGCTAGAAAGTAGCGTAAAAAATCGAGCACTTCAAACGTTTGAGAAAATGTTTTGTCACCGCGGGGAATAAAGTCTTTTTTCGTCGCTTACAGCGGGGCTTACCGGACAAAAAAGTCGCTTTTTTGATTTTTTAATTTCAAACAACTTTTTTTTTTTTTAATTATTTTTCTCTGTTGCAAACTATTGTTTACTAGTTCTGTGCACGATTTGAAATACACGATCATGTATCCAACTTTCTAACACAAAATGAGGACTTTTCATGCCCTCGTTGACAAAAACACGGTGTGTAACAAGGGGAGAAAATGAACTATTTCTAGCGAGGTTGAGGTATTTTCAGCACTCGTTGTTCGGTAGGGAGTGCAGAAAAAATCCGGGCCGCCCCGAATCGCAGCGCGGTTAATTTTCGGTTGTTAATCGCCGGCGGTCGCGCCGCGCGATCTCGAGCTGCCGGGAAAAGTAGAGGGGATAAGGAAGCGCGGGCCGGTTCGTCATTCTTTTTGACAGTTAGTCTTGATCGAAAGGTCAACGAAGCATTGAACCGCGATCGCGAACGCGTTTAATACTGCGACAATAGAGTTTTTCATAGCTGAGTTGTAATCGTTTAGAGTCATTAGCGCGATAATTATCATTTATTACGTCGATTCAGCGACGTTTTTCACTGACAGGGTATCTTTGAGAGTGAGCTTCTCTGGTGCGATAAAGGGGATCCAGCCTTGGCCGTAGAGCCTCCACTCTGCCGAGGAGTAGCTCCAATCGGAGGTTTCTCCTCGTGGGGACGCTCGATAAGGACGTTCGAGAACCCAAGTTTGCCCGCCTCAACGCACGACTTATGTGACGTCCTTAGTGATACTCATAGAAAGAGCCCATTAAATATAAATTTTGAAAGAAAGAGCTTAAACATCAGAGGTATCGCGGTGCACCGGCGTCCGTCGTTAAAAATCCGTTATTGTAATCATCTATTAAATCCTAAAAAAGAGACTGTATTTTTCTGGAGGTTTTTATGCCTTAGGGCTTTTTCTCCGAGCAAATAAAGGCTTTCTACCCCAGAATGCCAGAAAACCAGTGTAGTATTATTTTCCCAAAACCTTTCCGCGATAATTTTAATTAATAAAGATTTTAATAAAAAAAAAAAAAAAGAAATTAAACAATATGCAGCGAGTCAGTCCGTCAAGGCCTGACCTGCCCACTAACACTCGTCTCTGTCTCTGGCGCCTTCGGCGCCCTCGACTCCGACTGGTACTGAATACCTCACCCTCGTTAGAAATAGCTCATACTCTCCCCTTGTTGCACAATGAACTATAATTTGAATTTTTTCATTTAGACTTTATTCGCGTTTAACTATTTTCTTTAATATATATTCTTTTGATTTTTTTTCTTTTGTTCTACCGGCAAGTTAAAAAAAAACGCTATGTCTATTCGCACCAAATCCACATAATATATGTGTTTTTAAGTACATTTACATCTGTTAATATCCTCTATTAAATTAAGGAGAGTCAATTTTTTCCCACTAATTGTTAAGACTTTTTCTAATAATGGTCATTCGTGGAATTAGAATCGGAATGATGGACCGAAACCGGACCTAAAGTGTTCCAAAAATTTACCGGAAGTACATCGAAAGTGGACCAGAAGTGTACCGGAAGTAAATTGGAAGTACAGTCGATATTAAATTTTTCGACCCCTTTTCTTTTTACGTTTTTTGTTAATTTATCGGATATATAGGCCGGCAGTTGGTCAGAACTGGACCAAAAGTGTTACAAAAATTTGCCGGAAGTAAATCGGAGGTAAATCGAAGTATATTTTAAAAATTGTAACAAAATTGCTCTGTTTTTTCCAGGGTTGGGTTAAAACTGTCATTCTTCTACCAAACTCTTAACGGTTGTTTAAATTTTTATAATGTAAGTTAAAAAACTTGTATACAAATTAACAAATTAGTTAAATAGAAAATGGGAACAAGATTTTCAGATTATTATCATCTAATATACATCTAAAATTTTTGCATGGTTATTTTACATCCCTAATGTAAAAAATTTCCATATTAGAAATCCAAGAAAAATTGTGATAAAATCTTGATCGTTTTTTTAATATCAGCAGATATTACCCATATTTTGCTAGAATGTGTAATATGAAAATCTAAGTCGTTTTTTCAATAGGGATGCAAAAGACTTACAAATTCGTTAAATAAATAAACAAATAAATAAGTATAATGCAATAAATTAGCAACTATATCGTTCTTGTATAAGTATTTACAATATATCGTCGGTCTGGAATAAAAGGGTACCACCTCAGAATCCGGTTGAAGAAGGTGCCATCTCGGAATCCGGTTGAAGAAGGTACCAACTCGAAATCCGGTTGAAGAAGGTACCAACTCGCGCGCTGATTTTTTTCACGCCGATTTAGGTTGGCAGCATTGATAAAAAATTTAAAAATTTTTTTATTATTTAGTATTCTTAATAATAATTTGTATTCTTAAATATTATTGTTTACACTGTAATAAAAGAAATGTTTTATAAGTAAAATTTAAATTGTAATTTTTATTTTAAATATTATAGATATTTTCAAATATAATGAATATGATTTTATGTTCATCTTATTGACAAATTTTTGAGTCTTCCTTTAAAAAATAATTAAAATTTTCTTTAGCTTCATATTATTACAGTAAAATTACGCGCAAAACTACTCCATTAAACACCTTATAATGTCGCACAGTTCAACTGCAAGTTGTATCAGATGTAATAATCCGAAGGGATCGTCCGGATTGCACAAGGGAATGGGACTGTAAGAGAACTGTATGGGAAGGGAAAAGGTGCCGGGTAGCTCTGCAGGAGTGCGTAGGTCGGCAGACAACCGCTGCACGAGTGACTTATAACAACAACAAAAATAATGAGTTCGTAGTAATTGAAATTTATTGATTTAACACACTTTAAATAACTGAGCCCCAGCCGCGATTCGTTCGTGGCACCAAGACACACACACAACGGCCGCTCGAGCAATGCGAAACTGAATTCTGTATTCGGTTACTTTGAAACAAAATAATTAAGCGGATCGATTTCCACACCGTTCTCACAGCACCACTTACAGGAAAAATCGCGTGTCTCCGCACAAAACTTCAATAATCGTAGCCACGTAGCTGGAAAAACTCTGATCTAAACCCTACTTCAAATGTGCGACCGCGCACTTTAACTGATGCTTGGAGAGTGATGGCGGAGCTTGCGCGAGCGTGCAATCGCTCCTCCGTCTTCACTGCTCGCGCCGGCGCACTCGCTCGCCGCAGCAGCGCTGCGAGCTGAGATGCGGTTAGTCTCGCCGCGCGGCTGCTCTCAAGTGCTGAGTGATGCCGAGTGAAACTGCTTTATTGTTACTACGTCTAAGTTGCAGGTAAATTTTTTGCGCTTAATACCATTGTCGTTCAGCACTAAATTGCGATATACTTTAAAATATGAATTGTGTAACAAACTATGAATTATTTATATTATACTTTATATATATTTTTAGTAGTGAATGCAAGTGTAAACAGTTTTTCTAATCCTTAGGCAACTAAAGAAAATAAAACTATGAAAAGGTTTTATCGAACGTTTTCGAATCGAATCGACGGTAATCGCTGGTTGGGCCCTTCGGAAGTTTTACAAACCATAATTTTAACGCATTCGACATTTTAACACATCCTACACGATTTACCGATCTACCGCTAATTTAGCGTGAAATCCTAAAAAACCTGCTAAAAATTGAATATGCAAGCGAATCATGGATCCAAGACTACAGCATAGATCACTCATCTGTCTATTAGTTTAGCCAATTATTGGCCCGTTCATCATGTTAACTTAATCTATTTTCTGTACTCTTAGTCCCAGGATTATGACTGTAAAATTTAAATCGAAACTAAATTCAATGTGCAATGAATAAACGACTATAGTCGTGAATATCGCAATTTGAGATTGGTTGACGACTTGTCTGCCAATTCATAATAAAATAAAGAAAAATTAAACAAACAAAAATATTTAACGTACAACCTTACCTGGTACTGCGAGATTTCTAAGATCCTTGAATTCGGATCAATTCGACTGAATTTACTACTAACATAACGTAACCATGTTGGAACCAATGTGCTTTTAGCAAATGAATTTTCTTTAGTCCCGCAACTTTGGTAAATCTTATGGTATAGGTGATTTTTAATAAACGAAAAATACGTATTACAAAAAAAACTACATTCTGAGATTTTGCTCAATTAACTTTCTTCGCGTCTTAAAAACGTTATTTAACTGAATGTATTAAATTGGGAAATCCTTATTAAACTAAGATTTTGCTAAATTATTGGCCAATAGCACGGGAATTATTTGGATAAGTAAGGTAGTGAATTAAATAAACGATCTGTAAATTTCAAACTACTGTATTTATTAGATGGACACGGCTGCGCCGCTCTTCAAGGCCCTAATCGAAGAATTCAAAGCCGGGGTTGTCGGACTCGGACGACGACTCGTCTTCCATCACTGTAATCCAGTCTTCGGGGGAAGCTGGGCGCGCCGACTTCCGTGCATGGAGTTCCTTCCGGGGAATTCCTTGATGGAACCAACCCAGTTCCTCCCGCCAGATCCCTTTGCACTCAGGGCATGTGGCGCAAGTTACGTCCTTCTTGCCACAACGGTGGCCAAACTTTTGGGGGGCTATAGAGCACTGACGCCAACGGTGGCCCTTCCCCTCGCAATTCCAGCATCGCTGGGAATCCGCCGAAGCCGCTTGGGGCTGAATGGGTGGCGAAGACGGGCGTATCGGAGACGACCGCGAAATCCTTGGCGGCGGTGGTGGTGTAGGCGTCTCTGATACCTCACTAAGGGGCGCCGTCAAGGGCGGCGTCACGAGCTTCGTGACCTGCGGTGGTGACGGGGCTGGTGGAGTCGCAGGTGGAGTCGGCTGGTCTGCGCAGTACAGGTTTACCGTGGGATGCTGGGAAATGGTTTTGATCAATCAAATCTCCCAGTTTCTATTTAATTAAAAATAAGGCTTTATTGCCAACTAAGTTAATCATTACAAATAATAATTTTAA
>JAWWEO010019938.1:0-11836 GCA_035582975.1 Ormyrus labotus | reverse complement strand
ACTTTTAAACAAAGAAATTTGTGAGTTAGTGTTTTATTTTGCTCCCCTTGTAATTCGGGTAAATTAGCATGTTACAATATGTGTAACAATTGATGTAGATTATACGTCATAGCTTTCTTCCCGAAGTAATCCTCACTTTGTACAACAAATTTACGTAACATTTCATCTGCTTGATTTAATTTATTTATATGGATTTCATTCTGCAGCAGTATATATAAACTTTTTACAAACAGGAGCCAGTGATTCAATAATTTTTTACGTAAAACCAGTCGAAAAAGTGGAACACTATAATATAAAATAAAATTTTCCCATTCACGGACTTTCCAATCTTTACGAATACTTAGTGGTCTACTTAAATGAGAAATTTGATGTGGAACAGCTAAGCTACTTAATATCGAATCTAACATTTCTATATCATCATTAGTCATAGATTTTGTAAAATAGTCAGTAAATTGTTTTACAACTCCTTTTAAACAACAGTGTAAATAATCTGGAACAAAACCAGATACGATTTTAAAAAATGGTAAATTAATAAACGGGGATGAGTGCTTTATGCCTTGAATAGGATTTTCTAAGTCTACATTTAGCATCTGTTGTAATGTATTATAGTCATCCCGTAGTTGTGGTTAATTTAACGTGAGAGGATACTTCATACTACCCTCAACAAATTCACCTGGATGTAACACCAGTTACATCCATAATAACCATTAAATTGTTTAACTCCCTGAATTGGAGCTCGCGCTACTGAGTCTACAAAACAAGAAATAATATGTAATTTTAACAACCGCTCTTGCCCTTCTATGGTGCACCTGATGCCTCTGTCTTGTATTTCATTTATTATATCTACAAAAGGATGTAAAAATTCATCTCAGGCTTTTTCCGATGGAACCATAAGCCACAAGTTATTAAATTGTAAGTTCTTATTTCAATAGGGAGCTCGTTGATCATCAGATATGTTGGCTAGATAGAATACTGCGAGGACTTATATTTCGGGGCTCCATCCGTATTAAATACAGAAGTAACGAAATTGTATTTGTCATAATCTGATAATGATTTCAGAAATTCACGGTATATATTACAATCATAAATATCTTTTATATATCCTGCTTCAGGTTGTCTTTCTTTTACAATTTCATTATAATATTTTCCGTGAATACTTAATAAACTCGATATCTGAAGCGATGGATCAATAATAATGAAAAAACTTGGATTACTTGGATTAGATAAGTTTAAGTCAATGTGACAAGTGTTGCAATTCTGTGTAGACTGTACTTGCTCGAATTTGCCTATATATGAAGAGCATTTGTGACATACTAGGCCTATACCGAGGCCGAATCACGATGGTGGGTCCCAATAGAAGTCGGAGGCTACCCGATTAAAGCTCTCTTCGACACAGGAGCTTCGCGCTCCGTGCTTGGGAACGCGGGGCTACGAATAGCCGCCGCGTATAAGGCCAAAGTGATGCTCGACAGAGGACCGGGGGCTCGGATAGCAGACGGGCGATTCTTACCAGTCGTCTGCTATGCCAAGTTACCCTTTCAGGTGGCTGATACGGTAAAGAAGATAAAGGTAGCAATCAGGCCGGGTCTAGACGGTGATTGCTTCCTTGGAATCAATGTCGTCAAAAGGTTTCGGGCGTACGTAGACCCGGACGCCGCCGAGTTGGTTCTGAAGACGACAGGGGCCAGGATTCCACTCGAACTAGCGGCAATCAGCGGCGAAGCCCCTCCTAGCGCCTCGACCGTCGGACTAGCGAAAGCTTCCGCGGCTCAAAGAGAGCAGGTTCAGCGGTTACTGGACCGCATTTTAGACCCTAACGCGGCTCCCGTAGGCTGTACCTCTTGGTTAAAGCACGAGATCGACACCGGCTCTACTCGGCCGATTAAACAGAAATATTACCCGGTCTCTCAAAGGATACAAGAGGAGATGCATTCTCTAGTAAAAGAGATGCTCGAGGCCGGGATTATCGAGCCTTCCAACAGCGGCTGGTCAAGCCCTGTCGTAATGCTGAAAAAGGCTAACGAGACCTATAGGTTCTGCATTGACTTCTGAAGAGTCAATGCAGTAACCAAGCCCAATTCCTACCCACTACCTAGGATGGATAGCATCCTATCCAAGCTACAAAAGGCGAAGTATATTTCGACAATTGATCTCAGCAGCGCGTACCACCAAATCAAATTGGCACCGGGGTCACGCGAGGTTACCGCCTTCACCGTACCAGGCTTGGGGCTTTTTCATTTCAAAAGGATGCCCTACGGTGTTAGCCAAGCAGGAGCATCCTTTCAACGCCTTATTGATATGGTCATAGGGCCCGAGCTGGAGCCCTACGCCTTTTCGTACCTCGATGATATTATTATCGTCACGGAGACGTTCGAGGAACACATGAAGTGGCTCGAGCACGTCTTGAACCGCATCAAGTTAGCGGGCCTCACGATTAACCGCGAAAAGAGTGTGTTTTGCCGAGACGAAGTAAAATACCTCAGCGTGCTCGTAAACAAGGATGGGTTCCGTCCCGACCCCGAGAATGTGCAGCCCATCCTTGAGTACCCAGCTCCGAGAAATCTGAAGCAGCTGCGGCGCTTCATGGGAATGGCCTCGTGGTACCGCAGGTTTATGCCTGGGTTCGCTACAATCGCCGAGCCGATCACATGTCTTACGAAAAAGGATCGTAAGTTCGAGTGGCTCGACGAACAGCAAGCAGCGCTCGAGACGATCAAAGCGCTGATCACCACCGCCCCTGTTCTGCAGCGACCCCATTACGAGGCGACGTTTGTTGTACAAACGGACGCGAGCGACATCGGACTCGGAGCGGTCCTGTGGCAGAACGTAGACGGGGAAGAAAGAGTCCTGGAGTTCGCCAGCCGAGTGCTGCTAGAAGCAGGTACGAGTAACATATCTCAGGAAAGCTGCAACGAATATCTTATACAAGATGATTTTCAAAAAGATATTAACCCTTTCGAAGAAGTTGAACAATTATCAACGCAAGATGGAATTATTTATAATTTAGTTAGTCATGACACTGGTAAGTTTGAGAAGTTATTGTCTAATACTTTTTAGTTCAATTCTTTTTATTTTATTCTTTTTATTTTATTCTTTTTATTAGTGAGAATATTATAAAAATAGACTGTCTGTTATACATAAAAAAATAATATATTATAATTATTTTTCTTAAAATATATATAATTATTTTTATTCCTTTAATAATAAATTTTCTTTTTAGAAGCAGGTACAAGTAACGTATCTCAGGAAAGCTACAGCGAGTATCTTATACAAGATACAGATGTGGCTTTGATAACAATAATAAATGGAATTTCAGACACGCATGAAAATTATAAAGAAATTGATGAATTTTCTAATATAAATCTGACGGAAGGTGATCTAATGTCTTCAGATTATCAACCAGTAGTTAATTACACCTCCGAGTCAAGTGAAAGTAGTTATAATTATTTATTATTAGAAAAAATAATCTTTTAGAACAAAATTCAGATACATAATGATCTGCAATATTTTACAGGTACAAAACTTCAACAAGCGATCAAAATAATAATTCAAACTGTCAGTCTCCTGAAATTTTAAGAAAAAATGATGATCTTCTTGAAATGAAATTATCACCCTTGCGATCTGGCATTTTGGATACAAGCAGCAGTGACAATACTAATAGCAACACTGCAGAAGAAGGTATGTACATTCATTATTACTATTTAATGCAAATATTAATAATAAATGTTGCTTAACATTAGTAATAACTACAAGTTGATTGCAGATTTAGATGAAGTTATTGAAAGTCAATCTTCTGATACAAATTCAGATAACATGAAGCCTAAGGAAATTGCAGGTAGAAAACGTAAGAAACTTTACAAAAAAAGTCATTTGAAACAGCGAAAGAAAACTTCAAAATCTAAAACGAAATCGATTGAACATTGGATAGAAAGTTCTGCGGAAAGCGATAATGATGAAGATTATACTGTAGAAAATTCCAGTTCAGATTATGCATCAAACGATTCTGAAGTTTTTGATGAATTTGAAACAAATGAAAAAACTAAGTTAAAAAAACGAAAACCTGCAGTTTCTTTATCTTCTCAATCTTCAAAATTAAAAAAGGACAATTTTCTATTTAAAGTACAACTTCCTGATCTTGAAGAGCTTGAAGAAGATGAAAAAAATACCCCAATTGTTGATTTTTTTGTGCCTTCTTCAAGTGAAGGTGGAAAGTATTATGAGAAAGATAACTTTTGTTGTTTCTGCTTAACAATGCAAAAAAGGCTTGACAGACATTTACTTACTACCCATGGAATTGAAGAGGATGTAAAAATTATTGCACAATTACCAAAACAGTGTACAGAGAGAAGAGAAAATATAAAACTTCTTCGCTACAGAGGAAATAATATTTATAATAGCAACAAGACTCTAAACCCAGAAGGTAAAATAATATGCGCAAGAAGAATTTCAAAAAAGAGAGCATCTATAGATAGCACAACTTTAAATATTAATAAAGATCTTGCTGGTAAAGAAGAAGATAAAGGAAATCAAGAGAATGTACATAAGATTGATGAAGTCTCTAATAATGAAAATTAAGTTATTGACTCTAATCAAGTTGAAAAAAATAAAAACGATTTAGCTACTAATATTAGACAAAGTATAATTAATGAAACTTTAGAGCGATGCAAAAATAATAATGACAAAAGTGAGAAAATAGATGCCCTTGAAATAAAAAAGAGGCAGGTCAAAATTGTGCACCAGCGAGTCATTTGCAGCATTTGTAAAGGTTGGTTTGCATTCAGCAATCTTTACAATCATGTTCGGATTGCGCATCCTACACCAGTCGAAACAAAATCTCGACAAGTCTTGGTTTCTTCGAGAAGAGCCATGAATTTAATTCATAGAAGAGCATCGAATGAAGTTCAAAAAAATATTATTTCAAAAATGAAAGATGACGTCGTTACCGCTGCAGTACGATATGACTTAGTAATAATTTTATTTCCTAATAAGCAAGCTGAACGATATGATGGTACCGATCAACATAGTCAAATCCGGGGTTACTTGCGTCTTTTAGGTAAATTGTTACTCACGATTAAAACTGTAAATTCGCAAATCACTGAATTTATACAAATATTTATACCAAAACATTGGCAAACTGTTTTGAAAGCCATACAATTACTTTGCGTATATGATGAATCTACGAAGAGATACAATATACCTTATAATGCAGAAACACTCCCTTTATTAATTAGGAAATGTTTTGCAATTCTTAAAAATGAATTTCCACAGACTGAAAATAGCGAAAAATTAAAACTTTTATTAGATTTTATTAACGTTCTTGAAGACGAGATTCAAAACTCAGTTTCTCGTAAAGCAGTACTTACCCGAAAAGAACTAGCTAGGCATAAGAAAGAAATTCTACCAAAATCCAAAGATATTCAAATCTTTACGGAATATTTAGAATCCAAACGAGATACGTGTATACATTATCTTGAAAAAGAAGAGTTTACGTATAATCATTGGTTAGATCTTCTCCAGTCTACGTTAATATTAATTCAAATGTTCAATAGACGAAGATCAGGAGAAATTGAAAGAACCTTAAAATTAGATTACGATTACGCAAAAAAAGTAGATAAAAAAAGTGATATCTTTAGAATTCTCGGTGAAGATGAAAAAGCTCAAAGAGCAAAATACATAAGAATCGATATTCAAGGCTAAAAAATTGAAGGAAAAGGGTCTCTTTGCATCTCAGAAGTAAATGAAAGGGCTCTAAAAATTATATTGCAGCATCGAAGTAAATTTGGAGTTCCAGAGCATAATAAATATTTATTTGGTATTCCTAATGGAAGAGACATAGAATGTCGCCACGCTGACGCTTACGAAGCTATGATACGTCTAACAGAAGAATGTAATACTCATTACAAACCAATAAATTATACATCCATACGAAGTACAAAACTTAGGAAGCAATTGGCTACTTTAAATGGAGCCGTAAGCGGCATAAATGTTGATATCATGTCAAAACATTTAGGTCACTCAAAACAAGTACATAATACTTTTTATAAGCAAAGCTTAGACGGAGAAGATGCTGTCATTACAAGCATGCTTGAGAAAGCTACCACTGCTATTATCAATTCTAGTACTTCAACTGAGAACACTTCCATGGAAACTTCTAATAAACAAGTACTTAATGAATCTACGGAAAATATTCCAATTAAATGTAAGTTTAATTTAAAATTTCATTTGGTTTAAAGCTATTTATTTCATTCGTCTATTTTATCCTAAAATATTTGTTTTAAAGCACTAAGGATGTTACATCTACTTTACATTTTGTATATAAATTTACTCATTTGTGTTTTTTCATTTATATTCACATATTTTTAATTAGTAAAATAATAAAAATTCTGTTTAATTATTTCCAATTTCATTACATATTTAATAATATTCTTTTCCTATTTTTAGCAACAAATGGTAAAGTGCGATGGTGCAAAACTGAAATTGCAGCTTTTAACAAGGGCTTTAAAAAAATGCTTCAAGAATGTAGGTATCAACTGAAATTCGTCAAGTGAAAAGTCAATTTCCAGAGTTACATGCTAGAAGCGAAAAAGTTATAAGAACACGGTTCAGCAACTTGAAAAAAAACAAATAATATTTATGTTTCTTTATTTTTATTTTTATTAATTGCCGTATAAAAGGTATGTTATAAGCTTTATTATATAAGTTTATTATATAATATATATAAGTTTTATGAAAGGTAACATGAAATGTTTATCTTTGAATAAAAACAATTTTCTTTTTTGAAGACGCATAGAAAGATTTTATTTTTACAACTATTTTGTGTTACAATTCTATTTCATAATACAATTTTGCCTGTAAGACCATAAAGTGCTTTTTGAAAATTGGCCAAAACAATATTTACATTGTACTTTTTGGACATTCGTTGCACCTTTCTTAGCCCTTTTTACAGGTATGATTTTACCTGTACTCTTAAAAAATAAGTCATATCCTTCGTTCCTGATGCTAGCAATTATTGCTAGCTTTAATGATTTAACCTTCGTATTCAAAAACCACTGTACTCTATCTTCTTTTTTGTGATGCTTTTTCAAGTGTCTTGCAAATTGATTACAAAACTTTTGGCAATAAGGGCAAAATGGATTTCTTTTATCTGACATATTAAAATCTGGAAAAAAAACTGTATTAAGAAAATGTTATTTGCAGCTTGCATATAAAACTATATTATTGTCATATCTAATGCAATAAGAATATTTTTACTCTAATGTATTTTTTCTTACATCTGTTAAAACTTAATATACAATAAAATATTAAATACGAACTTTACAATTTTCAGTTTAAGTCAACTAATTATTAAGTATGGCATGTATTGTTAAGCTGTAAAATTACTTGCAGTAGATTGAATGATTATTAAGAACTATAAGTACAAAAAATGCTATAAGTACAATAAACTATCATGGTTACAAGAGTAGAATATTTATTTATTTTCTTTAATCAAATGAATAAAAAGAATTTCTGAAATATTGAGATAATTATTTGTTCAATTAAATAATAGTAACGAATAATATTACAGCTATAATTTAAAAAACTAAAAAAGTTCCCTACTGAAAAATATTTGTCAGATCTGACGTAAGATCTTACGTTCGATCTTATATAACATCAGGTATAAGATCTTAAGTAAGGTCTTAGGACTCATTATCGAAGAAGATCTTATATAAGATCTTACGTTAGCTCTTGTATAAGATCTTACATCAGATCTTACATTAGATCTTATATAAAAAAAATATTTTAATTCTGTAATTGATACTCAATTTATAGCTCACCTTTATTATCATGATTATAATTTTTCTTTCATACGCTGCAACGGGATATTTTTCAAGAAATAGTTCATTCTGATTAAACTGGGTGCCTCACTTACGCCTCGGCTCAGCCATGTACAACACTGTGGCTCTTCATTTACCGCAGTATTTTCCTTGTTAGCTATTACTGCTGCCTGACTAACTGAAATCGCAAAAAATGCTGTTCGATACCGGAAGAATCCGGGGATAGGAGCTCGCTAAATGTCTCACGAAGCTGAATAAATTTGGTTCACGCTGAACGCGTGAACCATTTAATAAAATATGAAATATAAAGTTAGTGAAAGATAAAGTATAGAATAACGTCGCGCAGGTAGAGGTTTTCGGTGGCGTTCATACGCGATCGACCGCTGTCGATTAGCACCGCGGAAAATACAAATTCAAATCAGTCGGTTTGCCAGTTAAAATACGCAAGGCTCGCTCGTGAGCCGAAACAATTATAAAAGACACGTAAACTTACTTTAAGGCTGGCCGGCCGCGCTTAACGAAGACCTTTTTTAGTCCGACGAAGTTAAGCCGGGACTTGTCGGAATGTTGAGTCGGCGAAATATATCCAAAAATCTTTATTTGTTCAAAAGTTATAGTCAAACAAAAAATGACCATTAAATAAACATAAAAAATATACTTATGTAACTTTAGCTTAATTTTATTGTAAATTTTTATTACCCATAACTTTTGAACAAATAAAGATTTTTGGATGCCTTTATTTTTAATTGATAGGATTTGATCTCACCTTTTGAATGCCGATAGTTAAAATACTGTACCGTTAATAGTTGAGAAGTTATACGTGATTAAACAAAAATCGATTTTTCTTAGATTTTTGCTAAAAGAGCACATAACTTTTGAAAAATCGAGCGTTAGGCCAAACGGACGCGGCTTCCTTCATATATTAACATTACAAAACATATCCTAAAGTGACAGGAAAATCCATTACCCAAATGTCGTACACTCTTCTTGTAAGAGTTTATTTTATTCTCTATTTGAATTATCAAAAAGGTTATAAATGAAACATTTATGAACTCTTTATGAAAACTTTCGGACAGAATTTGCCGTCTGAGATGGCGTATTCAATTGCAATGTGATATGTAATCTTTAAACATTGAATTAGGGCTCAAGTATTTTTTGTGAATTATTAATTCGATAAAAATAGGCAATTATTAAGAAAACTAAGATTTTATACATTGCTAAGGGTTTTTATTAACCACCTGGCTCCTGGGATTTTTTTTCTTTTTTTATAAAATCGTATCTTTTCTCACAGATTTCCACATAAGTATGTCCTCACCAGTAGTTAATACACAAATCACTAGGTGCTTCCATAAGGGGTCATGACGTTTGCCTGAAGGTTAATAATAATCCGTGACTCTTTTGGAACAAATTAAATTAGAAATTTTTTATTGATTGCTTAGAACATTATAATTATTCTTGTTAATTACAATAATTGTTGCTCTACAGTGGTATCTTATTTAAAATGTTTTCAAAGATCCTGTATCTTCTGCTTTAAAGTTATGTTCACTACGGAAAGATAGGAAACAATTTCCCTTTCAGTTTTATTTCTCTTGTCACGTAAATAATCTTTGTACAGTTCTGAAATTAATAATTATGTTTAAGGTTGTTTAAATATATAAATTTTAATCGAAAATATGAAGACAAATAGAAAAAGTACTACTTTTATGTTTTATAAACTTTGTCTTTAAAGATATTTACTAAAGCCGTGAACGGTACGCAATTCCTACATTATTTTTTTATATCTACTTTAAAAATATTAGAATATACAGTTAAAAACATGCATCAGCTCCTCTTTCACTCTCTGCTTCTCTTCTCATGAATCCAAATTTGTGTCAAAACAAAGTAAACTGCGTGCCACAACACGATCTCTCTCTCTCTCTCTTTCTCTCTCTCTCTCTCTCTCTCTCTCTCTCTCTCTCTCTCGCTCTCTAATTAATTTTATTCGAGGTAAATTAATTGAAAAATAGAATTAAATTTGTTTATCGTTAAAGATGTAAGGTAGGATAAGAAATAATTAAACTGACCACACAATAATTGGTATCGGTCTTCTTCTAATTCACGTCTAAGTGATGATGGGGAAATATTTTTCCGAATTATATTTTTTGCTTTCAAACAACGGTTAACTCATTTTTGATGTGTCCATATCAAATCCGCTAAATCTCGTACAAAAATAGTAGGTTTTCTCTGCAGTAATAAGAGCTCCCATATTTCAACGTCTACAAGTACATCGAGTCCAAGATATACCTGTAAATAAATTATAAATATTTTAAGTCACGTTTGTTTGTTATTATTGCAATGATTCTTTAACGTCGCGGGTTACAGGTCATATCAGAACAGTTGTTTTTCTGTCAGTAAAAAAATAAAGATTGTTCATTGTAAACTAATGCTTTTAATAAACCAATATGAAATTCAAGAATTAGATCATTACATTAGAAGAGTATTAAGTTTCTTATTTATATAAAAAATGCAAAAACTAAAAAATAATTGCCAACATTACCTCTCCATTAATTACTTGGTAGCGTTGACGACCCTCGGTATTCAGTTCATAAGTGATAACTAATTGAAAAATAATATTATATTAAACACCATACTTTTTAGAGTGGTATGAATGAGTTCTATTTCAACAATTTGTTATTTTATTATTACTAATTAATTAAAAGAGTATAAAAATTCCACATCGTTTCAATATTAAAGTAATCTAGACCGAAATCGAATTGGATTTTAAGGTCGAATTTAAATCAGCTCCATTTGAATTTAATTCAAATTACATGAAATATAACTGAATGTTGAGCTAGCTAGATTACTTTTAGTCTACAAATGCAGAATTCTATAATGATAATTTTCAAGGTCAAATTTATCTTGGTTTGTAAATCGACTTCAGAGTTTAACAGTTTGATTTTTAGCTCAATTTGTAAATAAATAAAGTTTAATTTCCAGCTGGATTTCTAGGTGACAAATCCGCAATGTTATAATATATACGTATATTTCTGTTAGTACGGGTTTATGGAGTTTGAGACAATCAAGGAAGATTGTTTCTTTAGTAAGATAAATAAGAGCCTTGAATTTGTGAAGAACTGGCTATATTATAATCTTTCATGAGTGGAAATAAACAGCGGTACAGAAAAATAGCATTGAAGGTTCCTTAAACACCGACTAACAAATATATAGCTCGCTTCGCTCGGGCGAAAACGGCCACACAAGGATAAAATCACGTTCTCGCACTTGTATTGAAAACTACTATAAATAAGATATGCCATAGCTACATTCAATTCAAGTCTAAAAGAGTTAATTAATAAGTAATGGAAGAATTTTACCTCTTTTTGTATATTTCTTTTTGATGGAACGTGCTTGTTGCGGTACTTGCTGAGGCATTTCATTAATCCTCAAATCCCTTCGACTGTCAACGCTGTCTTGACCATTAATAATTCCATTCATTTCACTCGGGACGTTATTTGTTGATGCAGTACTTTCACCATCATCATTATTACTGCCAATAACGTCTTGTCTTTGTTCTCCTGTTTTATATCGCAAATAGATCACAACTTAAACTAACAATTATAATAATGGCAGATTAAGCAACGAGTGAGCAAAATATGATTCCCGCGCGAGTCAAGTTTAGGATAAATAAGAGGAATCACATTGCATACGAGTGGCGTATACTATTTTTAACTCATGCGTGGGAATGGCCCTTTTTCGTGCCTGTTTTCTGTTCGGAAAATGAGAAATCCTTCACTCGTGCGAGAATAGCCCGTTTTCCCGCATTGGCGGGAGATTCAGCATTTTGCACACGTAAAATTGTTTCGTTCGTGTTTTGTTTACAACACTCGAATAGGCTAGTATGCACTCGCCTTTGACTTGTGCGCTCGCTTCGTCTCGTATTGTAAACAAAACACTCTCTACGATTTTGAAAACGATTTTGCGCACACATGCAGTAATGTGGTATTTTATCACGCAACCGCGTGCACAACATCGATTTTTGCTCA
>JAWWEO010019937.1:0-11843 GCA_035582975.1 Ormyrus labotus | reverse complement strand
TACCGGATTCTGAAAGAACACCCTCGAAAATCGTTTAGGTAGGATTTTGGGAAGAAGTTACTATCTTTATCTGTACGGATTGGGCGCTTGAAATTGTGTGCACAAAAATTCGATTTTGCGCGATAATGGGTTAAATAGTGATATAGAGGATATTATGGGTCAATGTAAAAATTGCTTAGTAGCACGAACCCAGGAAAAGTCGCATTAATACCGTGGCAATGGCCAACTACACCGAGGGCAAGAATACACGCAGATTTTTGCGGACCATTTTTCGGAAAAATGTTTTTACTAGTAGTAGATGCTCATTCAAAATGGCCAGAGGCAATTGATATGAATTTAAATACAAAGGCAGACAAAGTAATCTCGGTTATGAAAAATCTTTTTTGCAGATTCGGTTTACCGGAACATATGGTGATCGATAACGGACCGCAATTAACTAGTGAAGATATTTACAGGATTTTTGAAACGTAATGGTTTAAATACAATTTTTCTTCTCCATATCACCCAGCATCTAACGGCGCAGCGGAAAATTTCGTAAAAACTTTCAAAAACAAAGTAAGCAAAATTGTAAAAGATGGAAAATCTTTAGAATACGCTGTTAATTTATTCTTATTTGATTATCGTTCTATGGAGCATTTAACGACAGGGAAAACACCTTCGTTTTTAATGTATAAGCGTGAAATTTGTACAAGATTTGATTTATTGCGATCTAGTATAGTATCTAATGTTGAAAAGCAACAATTCAATCAGAAAAGATATAAAAATATAAATAGAGAATGTGAATTTTCAGAAGGGGAGAGAGTGTATGTAAAGGATTACAGGAGAGGTAAACAAGGTAACTGCGAAGCGAAAATAGTAGAAAAATTATCACCTGTAACATACAATGTGAAAATTCCAAATGGTAGAATAATGAAAAAACATTGTGATCTGATAATTAAAACCAAATTAAGTACGATTGATGAAAGTGTTGTAAAAGGAAATGTTAATTCAAGTAATAATAATTTCAGTACTGATAAAATTGTTAATAATGAATCACGACGCTCCGAACGCTTAATAAATAAAAGATTAACTTCAAATTAAATAGGGGAGGGTTGTGGTATACTCGTAATAATTATGCGTCACTGAACACACGCACACAGTAGCTACTGACACAGTTAGTCAGCCATGAGGTGCCAATGAGAGCACACGCCCTGTACATACTGTACACAATTGTTACTTAATAAAGCGGCTTATTAATTGCAGATATGGGCTACTAACTTCATAAACCTGTCCTCCACATACGAATCACTGGTATTGTGTATTACTTAACATAGTTAAATATAGTGCATATAGGTACACGGGTTGTGTATCAAGCTACTACACATTATTTATTCACTAGTCTATTACAAAGGACACCGGAGCCACACAGTCGGCCGGCCTTGACCGATAAGAGCACAGGCGCTCGTCAAAAAGAGTACCTAGTCCCCTCCCACTCCAGTCCTCTACGACGAAACAAAAGCGCCGAGCCCGACCAAACCAGTGCGAGAAGAATCTCGTCATATTAGTTTTCCAAGATCTATGCCCGTCCCAAAGGAAAGAGAAACAACGCAAGAAATAAGACAAGTCTCCGACGAACAAGGAAGACGCTTGCACATACATTTTTCCCTCAATGTCACTCGGGAACAACTTTTTAACGAATTTGTTAAGCACGGCCCTATTGAGTACCTGCACATTTCCGACACTAAGAATAGGGTAGTTGCTTTTAATTGCTACAAGCGCCCGAAGAGCCAGTTGTCGGCAATGTTAGATGATAGTCTTGCTAAATATGGATCAAAGGATCCCGGTTCCCAAGAAGTAACGCGGTATGAAGGACCGCTAAAGAGAACACACTACTATTGCGGAAAGGAAGTCAGCGCCCTCAATTTCAACGATCACCTCTGGTGTTGCGAATACAAGAATCCATCAGCCCGAACGCTCGAGGAAAGTTCGCCCGATCCTTGTGCATGACTAGCCGACATCTCGGATCGCCGCCTCCACGAGTCAGCGCTATACGACTGGATGAATCATGAACTAGAAGAAATTATGCTGGAGAACAGCACGGAACTGCCTGACATACGGAGATACATGCCTAATCTCTCTCATGAAGAAGAATCCGCACCAGCACCAGCGCATCTCAATATCTACGAAACAGATTGAATAAAGTGATAGTGAAGTGGTACGTATGAAATGATTGTATGATGCAGAACGGAGGAATGGTAGCTATAAAATTTAGTATTAATCACTTTTGTATGTTAATATAGATAAGTGGTAGTTCATATATCCCTCTTCCTTCGGAAATTCTAAAAAAGCAAACGTGCGTAAATGTGAAAAATTTTGACGACGAATGTTCTAGGTGGACAGTACTATCAGCTCTACATCCCACACATCATTCAGATCGAGTATCAGAATATATGAAATGTAAGGATGAATTAGATTTTACAAAAATAAAGTTTCCCGTTATGCCAAAACAAATACCAAAATTTGAAGAACAAAATCAATTAATTTTTATGTTTTAAGAAAATATAATACGAAATTTGATGTCGCACCTTTTTATATCACATCATGAAAAAGAAATCGTCATGTAAACCTTCTTTTAATACAATAGTTTTATAAAGATGATGAAGCAGTATATTACAACGATGATGAAAATCCAAGCAATGTGCAAATGTATTATTATGTTTGAATAAAAGATTTATCTCGATTACTTAGAAATCAAATTTCAAAAAGAAAGAATAAGCATTATATTTGTGATAGATGTTTACACTTTTTTTATGGTATTTTAACGAACGTTACATTCCTCTCTGAAAAGCCATTTTATATTTCAAGCACTAATACTTATTAGAATTTTCTAGGTGCCGAGGAGAGCAAATGACGCAGAGGGCGCTAAGGTATGAGAGAGTGAGGGTTAGAGAGAGAGCGGTGTCGCGATTAGGCAGATTGCCTTGAGCCTTCGTACGGGACGAAGCGTGACCCTGCGACGAACCGATTGTCCGTGCGTGTACCGTTTTTGTTTCTGTGCGCCCTTGGAGTCCTGTTGCTAGACCCGGTGGATTTCCCAGCGACGACATAGAGGAGCTGATCGAGTCTCCCAGCGAGAGTTTTTTGACTGCGCTTCGCTACTTAAATGTAAATGCCCGCTCTGGGCAAATTTCGATTTGTTCTCTCTCTCTCTCTCTCTCTCTCTCTCGATTTTCTTTGCGCCGTGCCGCTCGCCTGGCCGCCTCGCGCCTGTTGCTCGCGTTTAATGGCAATCATTCATTTTTGTTTCTTTATTTTTCTTTTCTTATTTTTTTCGTTAACAAATCACGTCGTTTCTTTCAAGCACGTGTTGTTTCTTTCTTAGTCATTTTCCCGCGAGTCCCGCTTTTCGGCATCGTAGCAGCAGCAGTGCAGGCAAGCAGAGGAGCCAGCGAGTACGGGAATCAGGACCACTACGTTGTCGAGAGTATCCGGCTCTCGTTTAAACAAATGTAAAATAGATTTACCAACTGAAAAAAATAAATTTCTGCGATTTAAAAATTGCAAGAACAAAGAGAAAGTGCCTTACAATGTTTACGCCGATACTGAATCTCTATTGAAACCTATACATACAGATAACAATATTCAAGAACATGAGGCTTATAGTATTGGATATTATCTAAACTGTTCTTACGATTACACACAATCATACTACAGAAGCTATAGAGGGATTAATCCAGCTAACTGGTTTGTTAATGAATTGCAACAAATAGCTATAGATGTGGAAAAAAACGTTTCAATGTCCAAAGCCTACGGATGAATTGACAGTGATACAGAAAAAAGAGTTTATAAATGCAACAAAATGTCATATCTGTGAGCAGCTACTGTTGCCTAAAGATAAAGTTAAAGATCACTGCCACCTCACAGGCAGGTAAGAACAAAGTAGTTCAAATAATTTTGTGTTACTTTACATATTTTTTTCTTTTACAGGCATAGAGGTCCAGCTCACAATAACTGTAATATCAATTATAAAGACACTCACGTAATACCAGTAGTATTTCATAACCTTAGTGGATACGATTCTCATTTCATTATTCGAGAAATTGCTACTAATTTTAAGGGCAGAATTGAACCTCTTTTTTTTACCTCTTACAAAAGAACGCTACATTTCGTTTACTAAACACGTGAATGAAAGTAATATCAATTTTCGATTTATTGATTCTTTTCGAGTTTTGGCTTCATCGTCGGAGAAATTAGCATCATACCTTGAGGATTTAGTAATCATTAAAGAAGAATTTTCTAAAAGTATGTTGCTCTCTGAAGAAAAGTTTCAGTTACTCTTGGGAGAAACTTGAAATAACAGAATTACCACCAAAAAATAAATTTTATAGTAGTTTAAATAATAGTGATATTTCTGAGGAAGACTTTCAACATGCCCAAAAAGTTTGGAAGACTTTTATGAGTAAAACTATTGGAGAGTACTCAGAATTATACTTGCAAACGGATGTTTTATTATTAGCAGATATCTTTGAAAATTTTCGAGACAACTGTATGAATTCATACCATCTAGATCCAGCTCATTATTACACTACACCAGGGTTCACATGGGACGCCATGTTGAAATATACCAACATTGAACTTGAACTTTTAACATATATTGACATGATAATGTTTATCGAGAAAGGAATAAGAGGAGGTATTAGTCAATGCTGCAATCGTTACGCACGAGCAAACACTAAATACATGGGTAATAGTTACGATGAAACTAAAGAATCAAAATATCTCATGTATTTTGATGCGAATAATCTGTACGGTTGGGCTATGCAACAGAATTTACCATATGGAATAAGAGGAACTAATATATACGAAGCCATGAAACGTGATATTGAATATTTCGATACTTGTGATTATTCAGTTGACAATATCTTTGAAATTTCTCAAGCTAATAAAAAGGTAGTAGGTTTAATGAAGGATGAATGCAATGATCGTATCATGACAGAATTTGTAGGTTTACGTAGTAAAATGTATAGTATACGAATAGATGGAAAAGATGCAATAAAGAAAATCAAAGGAGTAAAAAGTTGTATAGTGCAAAATACTATTACATTTGACGATTACATTGAAAGTCTAAGAAATGCAAGTGTACAATTTAGAGAACAGAATATCATTCGTTCTCGACTTCACAACGTTTATACGGAAAAACAGAAAAACATAGCTTTAAGTCGTTATGACGATAAAAGATGTTTAACATGTAATGAAACAGAGAAGTTACCGTGGGGTCATTATAAAGTTGTAAAAATTGATGAAATGTAAGATATGATTATTAATAAGAAGACTTTATATTTCATTTAATTTATTTATTTATCATTTACAAATCTGATTTAGTAATCCAACTATTATGTGAATTATCAAATCCTAACCATTTTACATAGATCTGATTGCCATGCTTTTTCAACACTTTTTCCACTAGATAAACGTCCGGATACTTAGCTTTCAAGAGTTCTTGTTCGTAAAAGCCATCAGCAATAGGTTTATCTTGATAGTCCTTTAACTTGTACCTTCCTGGCTTCGTTCGTAATACCTGGCTTATTGTGCAAATTTCCGTTGACCAATTTGGTGTGTAGCCCTTCTCAAATACTTATTTCAGCTTACTAACTCGAACTTTATCTCCAATTTTGAACTTTGCTTTCTTAATAGCTAATACTGCTCGATTAAATTTTTTGAGCACTTTTGTCTCGTTTGTGTGATTTACATCTTTAGGTATCATTCCAATGGTACGATTTTTGCTGCTGTTGTACATCTTTAATAAATTGGGTAAAATATCAAGCCACTTGTAATTACCTCGTAAGCTAAATTGCATCCACATTTTGTTTTTCAAAGTGCGATTAAAACGCTCACAGATGGAAGCTTTGTCCCACGATGCTTCATAAGATTTTGAAAAGTTGAATTATATAAAATTCTTTGTCTCGGTCGGTATGCAGATTTTTCGGACTACGTCTTTGCTGCAAAACCGATTTCATAGCAGCTATAACATGTTCCCCCGTCTTACGCTTTACGGAGACAGCCCATGCGTACTTAGAGAATGTATCGATAACTGTAAGCAAGTAGCGATAACCGTTGTTTTCACGAGCATAAGGCAGCATTTCCACAAGATCGGCTTGCCAGGTTTCATCCAAACCTCGTACAATGAATCGCCGACGTTGATAGTTTCATCTAGTAGGTTTATGAAGCTCTTCCACTATCTGCTGCATCATTTCAATTTCTTGTCAATGTCATCTCTGTGCACTTCTACAATGTTATCTAAATTATCCAAATCTGCTTGTAATCTAGCGGTGACTTCGTACACGCTCCTTACTTCCAATTGAACTATACGCTGTAAAGTCTCTAGATTAATAGCATCGTGCGACTGTTTAGGCTCAGTAACATTGCACAGTCTTTTATTTTCAATGTCAAAGTGGCCATCATCAGTAATTTTATAGCCAACACCTTGGATACCTTCAGCTCGATCTAGTTGACGTTCAAACACATCGACACTCATTTTGAAACTAAATGCAGTAACATCGAATCACTCAATATGTGCATTTTTCTCGGCTACTTTACGTAGAAGCACTGGATTAATGAGTTCACTTTATCTCTGAATCCTCATTCGAAATCGTTCTCGATCACGTGCTACTTGCTCCCATTCCCCGCGACGTGCAGCCTGACTCGCATACAACCACACATGCATTACATGAACAGTTGGTTTAGGATCAAAATGAACTCTCTTTGACAACATTTTTATCGAATATAGTTTGCTTCTCGGAGTTCTTCGATGATTGAATGAATCTCGTTTGTGTGACTCTGATTACCTGCTGCTTGCTCAGCTACAAGTAAACGAAAACGATCGACTAGTTCGTTAGGATCGTCCCAGTATGTACAATCTACGAGCCAATTTTTTCTCGAAATCTTGTAACGAGGTAAAAGACCAGAACCACCAGTAGATGCCCTCTTTATCGGCTTGTCAAAAAAAGGAGCTACATAATATTTATATTTGTTGCTGGTAGATTTTCGTAAAGGTTGATCTTCACTGTAGTTTCTTCTAAAAGCATTAGTTGACTCGATGATTTTTCGATAATTTTGTATATCCGTAGTGCTAATGTGCATGGAGTTTGGCTGCTTCCTAAAAAGCAACTCCAGTAATCCAACAGCTTTTGGATAATTTATATTTTGTACAATTACTCGATTCTTTGTAAAATTTATCGGTGAATCACCAATTTTCATTACATCATCCTCTACTCGTACTCCAAATTTATTATCCTGTGATTGCTTGGGATTTTCTTCAAGCATTGATAAATAATGCTGATTAGCATTATCATCGTCTTGTTCACTTTGAGCAGTTGCAAAAGACGTATCTACTACTCTTCTTTCTTTAATAGTTTCATTAGAATCACTATTTGATTGCTCATCGTCATCATCATCCTCATGAATAAAACTATTTTGCACGTTTTTTGACTCTTGTAGCTTTGATGTTCCTTTTTTCTCAGCATTGTTAATAAGTTTTTCAAGTGGATTAACGATAGGCTCAAAAGTGTCTCCCAAAAGTTTTTCAACGTGTGCTTTGGTTTCTCTCAATTGTCTATACTTTTGCTTAATTGCTTCTCTCGACTTGATACGTTGACTGAGAACGTTTTTCTGTCTTAAGGTTCTCCATCTTGAATGGTTCTGAGCATACTGCTCAATTTACTTTTAATATTCTATATTTATAAGAAAGTGATCGAAACCTTTTCTATATCTTCTATTATCAAGTGTTCTTTCTTTATCAATAACGAGAAATCCATACTTATCATCTTTCCAACAAGTTGAACACAAATCTCTAAATTGCGTATAGGACATATCTGTATTCACATGATCGTTATATACATGTCGCAAATTCGTATCGTCTTGGCGAAAAAGGACAAACAAATTGATGTTATCTCGTATAAGATGTTTTCGAATGCGTGCATAAGATTGACTGGGATAGAAGCAGTCTAAATTCTTATGTCTTCCCATGCAAAAGAAGGTCTTAATGTTGTCTTGCTTTTCGCAGGCTATATCGTCAAATATCATGACTGAGTTTGAAAGTACATCGTCAAATGATATTACTTCGTCGTGGTCTCTGAATGGAAAGTAGCGAATGCCATTTGTAGGTTCCAATAGAAGCTTGAGAAATTGATATTTGAGCTGTTCAAGTAACTTTGAGTAGACGTATACATTTTCAAATTTCAAACCACTAAGGTGTGTTATAAGAGAGAGGAGTGTATTGGTTTTGCCAGAACTCGATGGACCCCAGAATACAGCTCTAATATTATCTGGAAGTAATTCTCCATGACGTTTTTGCACTTTAGACTTTGTCATTAAATTATCAAAATTTATTACTGGTAATTTCACGTTTTGCTCCTCAAACATCATGTTTACTCTTTGACGTCTCAAATAAAACTAGCTTCGAAAACATATATATAGCTTACATATAAGTCATTCAAAACAGTCTTTGTTTGTCTGTTGAAGCATTAACATTATGACTAAAAAGAAATGGAGACGTGATGTAGTAAACACACTCATTAATAAACTTCCATTTGAATTACATTTACCAGGATATCAATATTATGGTCCAGGTACTAAACTACAAAAACGTCTTGATCGAGTTGATCCTGGAATTAATCCATTGGACAAAGTCTGTAAAGAGAATGATATTGCCTACTCTGTAAATCGAGAAAACGTTGAGGCTAGAAACGCTGCAGATAAAGTATTAGCTGATAAAGCCTAGCAACATGTTTTAGCTGAAGACGCTAGTATGGGTGAGAAAGCGGCTGCTGTCGCTGTATCAAAAGCCATGAAGTTAAAATCTAAGCTTGGTATGGGTATAAAGCGTCGACACCCTATAATGCAATCCAAGGTAGTGAAGGCTGCTGTAAAATCTGTACGCCTGAGTAAAGATCCCCTCAAGGTTATTCGAACTGCTTTGCAAGGTGCTTGAAAAGCTATTAAAAAAGCTGGTGAAGAAAGTTCGATCGAAAATCGGAGGATATCTACCGTTTCTTGTTCCACTTTTAGCAGCTCTAACAAGGAAAGTCACTTTTCTGTCATCCCCTTATCACCCAAAATTTTTTAATATGTTAAAGTAGACTGAAAAATAAGCGATACGTATTTCTTTTTATCGGCGGAGACCTATTTCTAGGGGGTAAAACAATCCCTCAAAGTTGGGATTGTCAGAGCACGATTTTACGTTTTCATATAGAAAGTCTAAATATTTTTCAACCAAACTAAGTTCAAAATGTTCCTTCACATAAATGATGTAAAACACAGTTCGTTTGATATTTTTCAATAATTATTAAGGGTTAAACTACCCCTAAATTTTTCCAAATTTTATAAAAAATTTGCATAATAAATCTAAATTTAAAGAAAAAAATCTAAAAAAATTATATGTTTTATAGAATTCAAAGACAAAGTTGACGGAATTTTTGGTTTTTTCAAAAAATCATTTTTAAGCGGGTAAACTACCCTATCATTATTTTATTAACTTTCTGCGATAAAATTTCTTATTTTCGTGTAATATTGATTGATATTGTTGTACGTGGTCAAATGTTAAATATATTTAAGTAATACTTATTGTTTAGCTGAGGGGTGAGTGAAAAAACTACCCCTATTCTCGTAATTAAGAAGCTTATATTCCTCCACGTTGTAACGGTTCATTTTGAACTGTCATAATTTATATAAAAATAAATATAAATCTAAGGCTAAAAAGCCAGTTGCGAGCAGCCTAGGTAAAACCCAGGAACAGAGGCTCAGGCGGGCAGGCTATATGAATAGCCTTGCCGTTAGAAAACCTAAATGCGATTAGGGAAGTGCAGTTGAAGAAGGCTCTGCACAGCCGTACATAATTAAATAAACAGCCTACACTTTCACAAGCTAGTACACGGAGGCTCTTGCTCACCCTATTACAATAAGACCTAACACCCACTTTAGCTACACTACACTACACTTGACACTGGCGATGGTCCCTGATCCAGCAGAAGTAGACGCCTTGCTCCTTCCCTGGACATCTAGCAGCTGGGGGCGGATTCTCAGCTGGCGCAGGTACCTGTATTCCCTCAGTAAAGTGCCGATGGCCCTGTAAACAGATAGAAAAAGCCCTGAAGCAACCCTAGTGAAGTATCAGCAACTAGAATTGGACTTACCTGCTGTTCCTGAAGATCTCAGCTACTGAAGAAATCCTGAGTGAGCATGAGAAAGAGATCACCTTTCAAGGCTACTACGTAGAAGCTGAAGTTTTGGCTGCAGCTCATCACATCACCGGCTGAGCATAACAGGATAACAGCTTGGATAAGACCCTCGTTGAAGAAGAGGTAGAGCCTAAAGACTGGGCTGAAGTCCACCGCCTTCGTAGCTGAAAGAAAGCCCAGAAACTTTAGTGAGGAGGTTATGCTCACATGCATACAACCTGCAAGTCATGAAGGCTGCGACGACTCCTGCTGTCGACAAAGTTGGAGTCCTCGGGCGAGCACCATCACCAACAACACCAGCTGCTGACATAACCTCACGCGAAGAGGGATACAACACAACGGCCGTCGAACACAGAGCTGAGGGACCGCAGAAAGCGCATGTGCGCGATTGTCATGCGCGAGCTGAGGTGGGGCCCTCGCAAACTACGATCAGGGGAATGGCGTGCCGCCATCTTAACGATGGCGACACTCTGTTCCTGACCGTCGTGGCGATAGCCACGCGCACGACATTTTTCGTGAACATCCAATCGTTAACAAAAAATCGTCGCAAAAAATTAAGTATCCAGAGGAGTCTCAACAAGAGTATTTGGTAATTATTAACCGTAAGTCTAAATAGATTTTGTTTGTGCGATGCGACATCGCGTTTCTCGTGTCGCGCCGCGTCGGTTTTACGTGTTCGCGATCGCGGACAATGAACCCGCTCGGGAGAGTTGATTGCTGGTGGAAAAAATAGTGCTGTACACTCGGCAGCTGGCGCCCGTATTGTATTAGTTGTTTTAATAAATATTATATGTAAAATTCAACTGATCTCGCGAGTGTTTAATTAATTAAAAAACCCTCCCCTTATAACGGAGTGAAAATACGGTTACAACGTATACATACGTATATTGTTCTTTATATAATTTTTTTAAAATTGTGTACTCATTATGTCATCGACATCCTTTATACATACAAGAAAAAGAAGATTATAATTTTTTTAAGATTGACGTACCGAAAATTTTTTTACTAATTTATAATTCATTTTTTATAATTTTTATAAAAAATTAATTTTTTAAAAATTTTTACAAATATTGCTTAATAATTCTTAATTTAAAGAAAAATTTATAGAAATGTATTTTTTGCAGAATTTAAGAATATATATTTGCAAATAATTTTAAGATTTCAGATAAGAGGTAATATAAGTTTGTACCCACTTTTTACATTGACATATGATACTATTTCTCTATGAAATTTGGATACTATTTATTGTGAAATGTGATAAATGTGATTAGTAATTATTATATTTATAAAACATATATCTATAAAGTTAAACATATTATTCTTTTCATAATAATTTTTAAAAGTAGATTACCTTCTAATTTCTTGAATGTATGTCTAAAATTATAATTGTAAACAGTAATACTTGTTTTTCGATTACCGGCGAATTTTAAAACGAAAACATGTTTATTAACTTTGTATTATCTGTTTATCTTTAGCTCATTCATGTGCCTAATTTATTTGATTCATATGTATTTTCTTACTTTGCTTAAGGGTGGAAATCTGTGTGGAACGGAAAATTTTGAGAAAAAAATTTTATTGCTTTAAAAATTTATTTATTATCTGAAAAATATGTTTCTGGAGTTTTAAGGC
>JAWWEO010019936.1:0-11845 GCA_035582975.1 Ormyrus labotus | reverse complement strand
TTTAGTTTTTTTTATTACAAATTTTTATTTAGCTATAACTTTTGAACAAATAAATATTTTTGGATGTCTTTTTTTTTTAATCGATAGGATTTGATCTCACCTTTCAAATGCCGGGAGTTAAAATGCTCTATAATTAATAGTTGAAAAGTTATATGTGATTAAAGAAAAATCGATTTTTCTTAGCTTTTCGCTAAAAGAGCTCATAACTTTTGAAAAATCGTTTAACGTTGAAAACATATCCCAAAGTTCGAACAAAATCCGCGACCCAAACAAGTGAGACTCTCCTGGTTAGTGCAGTATTTTAAAAGCGCAATCTTATAAATAATGTCACCGCTATACGGTATATTTTGAAATTCACGTAAAAAAGCGCAGTAAAAGTACATTTTTGGAAACACTGTTAAAACTGCGGAATTTTTATTTCACGCGATAAAGTTTGAATAATGTACGTAAACGAACGAATCAATAACTAAAGAAAAATTCTAAAAAACATTATTTTTTAATTCAGAACACGACTCGACGCCGAAAACCGTACCGCAGACTACTCCAAAAACATAAATCAGCTCTCTTTTTAGAATTTCCGGCGAACGTCGAGCGGCAGCTTCGTTCGAGCGGCGGCACGAAGCACCTCGCGGGTTTCTCAGCCTTATTTTCCTACGATCTTGAAGGGTAATGTCGACCGATAGTTCAGCGGACTTTTGCGGCCAGCATTTATATACGTTCCGAGCCGCTTCTCCCCAATATTTTCCGGCGCCTAAATCCCGAAAAAAAAAAGCGAGCTCCCAATTAATCCGACGATATAACCAACGCAACGCGAACGGAAAATTGAAAAGGGGTAAACAATGGCTATTCATCATCCGCGAAATTTTCCCTAATGAGCGCGGGGAAAGAGCGACGAGCGGGAGTATAGCTTCGTCGCGTGCATTCAGGAGCCGTCGCGTAAACCTCATACGATCTTCAGTCGCGGCGGATTTCGCGCTTCGATCGTCGCGCGAAATTTTGAGACGGATGCTCGATTTGACGCCGCTGCCTCGCTTTTTCGCCTCGGTGAAACTTACTTTGCGAAAATTTATCGGAGTTTTAGAGTTATTGTTAAGTTACACTCCGCGGCAGGTAAACTGATATACAAAAAATGGTTTTATTTTATTTTTTTGAACTGATGAATTGTTCAGAAATATTTATAAGCAATTTCTTTTTTTATTAAGATAAATAAGCTTAAAATAAATTGGTTGCAACTAATAACTTTTATCTTTTGTGAACTTTTGTAGATAAAAATCCAATTTTAAGTTTTCAATACCGGCCAGTCATTATCAGCTATAATTCATATTTTTAACGCAAAACAATAATATGAACAATTACAACGTTTCTTTCGACGAAGCGCGTTTCTACAAACAAAAAATACCGGCGAAAGACTCACCTTGGTACTTGGTGTTCGGCAAAAAGGTCTGGTACTCGTCGGTGGTGTTGATCTTTAGCAGATGAATGCCGTAGGTCTCCGAGACGTAGTGGGGAGCCTTGATGTCGTCCCAGGTCTGCTCGCAGTGCGTCGAGGCGTCCGCCCCCGCCGCCGCGATGGCCAGTAGCAGGAGCCAAGTCCATCCCTTCGGAGTCGAAGACATTTTCCTGCGGAGCAGCGATGCATCGATCGTGAATCATAAACAAGAGCTTTTTCTCTCCGAGCTCGATTTTGAATTTTCGATTCGACAATCGCGATGACGCCGCGATATCTATTTTTGGGATGAGCGCGGCTCTCTCGGTGTATGTGTATCAGTCGATTTCGCGAGTTAATGAATTCGCGAAACGACGCTTTGTAATTTTCGTGACGCGCGCGATGTGTGTACACAGGCGATGATGACGCGCGCGCGGAGTGTTATAATTCCGCTCTCGCCCGCCTGCTCTTTCAGCCCTTTTGCACCCTTTAACCAGAGAGTGTGAATTCGGCTAGAAAATAAATTTATTATTCCGTCTGCGGGGTTATAACGAAAAGGGGCTGGCGCGCGTTTAATAATTTTTGCGACTAAATGAACGTCCGACACGTTACTGTACAGCTTTTTTTTTTTTATTATAAAACGTCATTGTTAAGCGAATGTCAAAAATATCGATCGCATCAACGAGTATTCTATCGCGGAAAGTGAATTAAAGTGAAAAACTTTGCGCGTAAAGCTCCCCAACTTCGTAAACGAAAAACAATGATGGGGAAGATTAAAATTCCGTTCGTCCTTCCTTTTTTTTTTCTTTTTTTTTTTTAAATCGTTGCCCAAAAGTTCAGACTCCCGAAAGAGATTGACGAGGCGCACTCGCGCTGTGGCCGCGCGTTTTCGATGAACTTTCAGACGCTCCGATGTGTATACCGAACGCGGCGAGCTGCTCTCCCGGCGTTCGTAACACACAGCGTCATAAACGGCGGTTGCGGTAATTAACTTACAAGAAAAATCGAGTTATATACGCGTGCGTCGTTCGCGTGCGTAGGCCGGAGGAAAGGTTGTTTAAGATTAAATTCTCCGTGCTTGGAAGCTTTTTTTTTTTCAAAGAAGAGGGTAACTCGGTTAAATAATATCCGTTGAAAATTCTGGTCGACGTGCGTGCGTCGATGTTTTGTTGAAATTTAATAAAGAGCCATTTGACGGGAAGAACGTTTTATGTATTCATTTATTTTTGTTCAAAGTGGATGTAATGCTCAGGTTGTATAAAAAAAACAGTTTTAGTTGACTAAACAAAATGTTTCGTGAAGTTATAAAATTAACGTGTACTCGATCAAATACATTTTCTTTTATCTTCTACATAATATATTCGTATACCATCAAAGAAAACATGTCAGCGTTTAACCTACCCTTTACAGACTTATTTCAGAATTTCAGAACGAAACTCATTCTTACATACAAATCAATTCTGTTTGGAAAATAGCTTCAAGGGAAAAAAGTATTTCGAATTGCAACTATAAAAATACTCCCAAACCATAATTTTACAATAGCAATCGGTCTCGTAATTTCGTAGCAACAATAAATAGATGTGTGTAGATCTAATCACTACAATTTGGCCTCCTCTCTTGCAAGAGTAAATATTGTTGGCACTCCAATATGTGCCCAACGTGATGAGTATGAAGAGGAACTTAACCACGTTTTGTGGCAATGTTCTCTTCATAATGATCGTAGAACGAAACTCATTAATAGGGTTTGTAAATGCAAGGTTATGGTTACCGCAAAATATCGATAACATTTTATATTTCCCGAACTCTGAATTATGTAACCACATTGTAAACTTTCTGAACTGTATAGATAAGCCAGTGTAAAAATTATTATAAAAGATCTAATGTAGATATATTTAAAAATGAAATCAAATGTATATATTGTTTATGAATCATGTTTACTGTCTACAAATAATAAAAGTACAGATGCTGATATAAGACTTAATAATGAGTCTTCAAAAGCAATAACATAAAAAAAAAAAAATAATAACATTCGTATACGAAAGTTTTTAAAAACTTTTAGAACAGACACCTTATAGGATTCTTAATCAATGCTTCTCAACAGACGAGGGAAAGATTAATTTTGTCGTCGGCCCAAAAATAAAAGTGTGAAAGTTAACAAAACAAAAAAAAAAAAAAGAAAAAAGCCAAACGCCAAAGCAAGAAAACGCGAGAGCGAACGAGGAGCTAAAAATAAACGCGGAAGCAGAAGCGCTCTCGCGCGTTTTCCGAATCTGCACGCGGCGTGGACGCACCATAATCCGCAGTTACCAGGCTCATTAACCCGTCTGGGTCTCCTATGAAATATCTGGGAGTTTTATAAAAGCCGCCGTGAAAAATAGCCGCTCTATCTTATCTTCGCGAATTTTTCCCCACCCCCCACCCCGTTTTCTTCTTATTTTTCTGTCGCTCGCATACCTCGGCCCGATAAATTACATCGGAGGGACTTTCAATACAGGCGGGGCCGTAACTCTGCTAATGCGAGAAACGGTCGAAATTTTTCAAGATCTCGGATATATATATTGGTATGCTTATTTATTAGAAACTTTATTGGCTGTTTATAAAAGCTCGACGCGAGAAATACTTATGACTTTTCACTTCGGCATTCTCGTTCCGTTTTCGCAATTTGCTTGTATTCGCAGCGTGGAACCCTGCCATCTCGTCGCGATGATCGATCGGAGTCGTCGTCGGAGAGAGGCGCCGTAAAAAAAAAAGAAAAGAGACATCAGCGATTCATCGAAAAGTCCGCGTCGTCTCGGGAGTTCCGCGGCGGCGAATGGAAAGGAGAGGAGCATCGAATGCGGCTCGAGAGGAGAGAGAGAGAGAGAGAGAGAGAGAGAGAGAGAGAGAGACCGAAAAAATCGTCATGCGGGCTCAGCGCGGATCCTCGTCTCGCGCCCTTATACCCCCAGGAGGAGACGATCCGCAGCTTCTTTACAAATAACCAGTTCTTTAATGATCTTCCTAAGTGCATAGAGAGCTCTGCTTACTCTTATTCTCCTCCCGTCGCTCTTTGTGCAATTCTCGGGCGCATTCGAGCCGAGATCTTTTCACCGCCTACGAGCGGAATGGATGGGACGACGGGCGGGAGTGGGAGTGAAAATCTGGCCGAATTTTTTGGCTAATCCTTTTTCGGGGTTTTATTCGATGAATATCTACGGGTCGATGTAGTCGAATTAGTAATTTACATGTTAGTGAATAATGCCGATTTAAATTATAAAAAAAAATAGACACAAAGTAGTTTGTAGAACAACCCTAAATTTTAAAGAAGTTTCAACGTGCCTCTTCAGCAGTCATTTAGACTGAATTCGCACTTTTTGGTACACGCGAAATAACGTTTAAAAGTACCGTCGAAAGGGCGCAGATCTCGAAATAATCAAAGCCCAGTTAATTCGATCGCCAAGTTCGAAATGGACTTTCCTGTATACGAAAGAACTCGAGGTGCGAAAGTTAAACAGAAGTCTCGACTCGAGCGTTACACCGCGCCTTCCGTTCTCTCTCTCTCTCTCTCTCTCTCTCTCCTGGAAAGTTTAGCGCCGGAGGAAAATGTATTAGGATATAAATTTCAGGGGGAGGCAACATTCGAGCAATCTCCCCGACTGGTCGACGATTGCTTTCTTGTTGAGTCTGAGGACTGGCTGGAAGATAAAGAAGCCGAAAACTCGCCCCGGCCATCTGATAAAACCTCCGGCGAATATAAATCTCTCTCTCGCCGAGGAGAGCTTTCTCCCCCACAATCGATATTCGCCTCGCAGCTGCGGCCGCGGCGGCAACGGCGGCCGATGCTCCGCAATTAAGACACTTTTAATTCCTGCGCCGGTCGCTTTTTGACGTTGTTTTCCCATCGAGATATACGGGGGGGGGGGGACGATATTGACAAAGTTTACGGCTGCGCGAGCGGTTTTTGCGCGGTTAATACGAAGCGAGCGCGCCGTTCTCGCGACGCTTCGCGGAGAGAAAGAATTTTATAGTCGTGTATTGCGTTGCGCGGGGGATTTACATATGAAGTGTCCGGGCCAAACTCTCGGTACCTTTTCTACCGGTTTACCATATTTATGCCCTTCCCCGGCGACTCTTTTCGTAATATTCTTTTGGGGCCAGGAGAAAGCTCTTTTTTTCCGAGCGAGAGAAACTATATGTAGATGCGGATATAAAGGAGACGCGGAATTTTGGATTCTTAATTACGAAATTATTCGAAAGCAATGAAGAGGATATATTCTGTTGGTTAACTGTAAGAAACTGTGACTTTTCGGTGGTAGAACACTCGAGTGGATTCTTTTTTTATTTTGTTCTTTTATTAAGGTTATAATATTTTATTTATGAACCGTGCAGTGTAGTTTTAAACAAATACTTTCAAAAGAAGTACCCTTGTTGGAAGTTTTCACCATTATTTCGCCAATTTTTGGCCAATTGTCTGTATATTGCCGAATTTTAGATTAGTGGTAGTATGGAAAAATAATATTTTTGAAACAAACAAACAAATTTAAATATATTTTGAGCCAACTAAAATAAAATTTTAACCTTCATTCTAACGCTGAATTTTAAAGATTGTACAAAATCCCATGCATAATTAAGCTCAAAAAATCAGGCTGGTAACAAATTCAACAGCATTCTTATAATGAAGATTTAAGTTACAGACAATGCAATTGCTTCACTTCCGAGAAGATTTCCTTGATTTACGGGATTCCTGTCCCCCCGGAACTAAGACAGTCACAAAAGCAAAAGACGTCCGCAGCAGCAACAGACTCCCCCATACATATACCCATCCCATTCCAGCAGTTTTAATCTGCATAGGAGAGAACAAAATAATTGCAACAAAAAGCCCAGGCCAAACAGATCGATGACTGCAATTTCCAGCTTGTCGATGGGGGAGAAATGACGACAAAGAAGATTTACCCGGAGATCCCGACTATGCGGAAAAGAATTTTTATTGCCCTCGTCGATTGCTTCCCCGCTCGGTTCCTTTGTCTTTTTTTTGTCTGCGTCTTACTTTACGTATTGGCCTATACGCGAACCTCATCGGGGATGCAATATTCGTCTTCGTCGAGCGCGCTTCTTTTATATGTCGCGCGACGCAACTTGTTAAGGAGGTACCGATCGATGAGTTCCAGGAATTTTTAATACGGTTAACACCGGCGAATAATTATTAAGGAGCTCGGAAACGCTGCTTCTTTTTTCCTCTTTTTAAGAAAGTTTTTTCGTGGATTGGCTAGATTGGCTTTAAGGAGCTTGCAACTTTGTGCTTTTACTTGAATTTATATTCGGTATTGCCTGCGTTCTAGAGCTTAACTTTGATCAATTACGAACCTTTTAAAATTATTTTTCAGTAATGTATTTTCAGTGTCGAATAATTTATCGCTAATTTACCCGCTGCGATTTCAAAATTGGCGCCTGCAAACAGATGTTACGTATTTTCGTGCAATTACACCGGTAATTTCAGCAGTTTCTAAACTTTTAATAAACAATTTAAAATCGTAAAAATTTAATCGTAATATATAGTACATGAATATCAAATCTACTTCTGCGATATATTATCATGTCGCGCGGAGTAATAATTAAATCTCTTTTCCAATACATTATTTCATAGTATTTTTTAATATTTCACCGAAGATAAATGTAACATACAATAATTTTCAGTTTATTCTTAATTCAAAATTATTCAAAGGAATTCATTTGAAAAAATAAAAAATTATTATACAACGACTGAATGAATTTATATGCATGAAAGCTGCATATTTCCCTTTAAAAGCATCATAATAATTATTTCGCTAACTCCTTTCCATAAAAAAAAAATATAAAATTCCGTAATAAATCATCGATTTAACGCGCGCGTTAAAACTCGTAAATTTCCCAGGAATCGTTTTCACCGCGCGGAGCGTCGGCGCCCCGAAACAAATGATTTCAAACGATTAAAACAATATTAAAAGATAAACAGCGAAAGTCGCGCGCGAGCTTTAATCACGAGCGGTTGACGTTTTGCCAATTAATCCCGCCTATTCGTTTCGCGCCTACATCGATAATAACGCCAACGCAACATTCGCGCGCTGAATCTCCATCCGACTCGCGGAACAGATGTATTCGACAACTAAAGTATTATCGATCAGACCGCCTGGTCCCTCGTCCGATTCGAAGCGGCCTTAAAACGCTTCCACGTGGTGTTTCTCTCGCCGACGAGGCTCATCCGTCTTTGTTGACGCTCCGGTTTGCGTATATATCCGAGATGGATCGCGACGAGAGTCGATCGAGAGCGAGTCTCGATCCTCGACTCGTTGGCCCCCCGGCTTCCGTTAGATTTTCGGATGCTCCGCCGTGAGTTTCCTTTTTATCGCGGCTTTGGCTCGCTGCGGATCCGATGAGATTAGCGGCGAATAAAAGCCGAAAAGGGACGGACTTTTTACGAAACCGCGAGCACCACTTTCGTTCGAGTCTCGAGAAAAAAATGTTCCTTCGACGCTAATACAGCCGTGCTATTTAAATTCGCGAAAGGGAAGAGTAGCTTTTCGGGGGGGAGGAGGAGTTTAATTTACTATTTTACTTTCGAGAAAGAGGGGGAGGAGGATAAAATGCCGAATCGCGTGCGGAAGGTATATAATTTAACTACAAACAAGGTGTACTTCTCGAAGTGGATAGAAGAATAAACTTTTTTTCGAGAAAGGAGGTCGTTTTCTGGTTTAAATTCAAAATCAATTCCTCCGTGGAGAGGGTCATTTTATCAGTATAAAATTTCGCTGCGTCAACAATAACGGTCAACGATACGAGATTCGACGATAAAAGTTTTAGCGCACAGCCCTCGACGAGTTGTCGTTTTATAAGTCTCTAATTTTATTTTATTCAATCTGTAATAACTAGGTTGGAAAGTGCCGGTTTAAAAGGTGTACTTCAGAAGTGAGATTTCGAAAAGTCTGATTAAAAGGATTCCGTAACTGGGGAAACTCCTATAGCTCTCTCTCTCGCGACTCTTTTAATAGATTCTTAATCGGATCTCCCACTGGCAGCCCTTCCGCCTTATCGGAAATTCAGCGCGCGGCACTTGATTGGCTCGGAAGGAAAGCTCGCGCTCGAGAAAAAGCCAAATAATAGTCCCTCTCTCTCTCTCTCTCTCTCTCCGTATCCTATTTTGACTCGCGCGCCTTTCCCCCTCGCGATATATTAGTTTACGGCGTTTTACAGCCTCGTAATCTCCCGAGAAAAAAGCAAGACGAAGCCCCGCGCGAGTCATAAAAAAAAAAGAAAGAAGAAGAAGACAGACGCCGAGTTAAGGGGGGTGGCGGGGGCAAAACTTTGCCGGGAGAGAAAGAGAGAGAGAGAGAGAGGAAGACGGATTTGAATAAGCCGTAATTGAAGACGCCAAGGTAAAGGTGGAAGAGAACAGTGCAGGGGGACCCAATAAAACTCGGCGGAGCATCGACTCGGAAAGAAATCAATTCGATTACCGAGTCGCAGAGAGTCGCGGGGCGGCGGGCCTATCCGGAATCTCCTTCCTCCTCTCTCTTCTTCCGAGAGAAGATTTTCATTCGCAGCAGCCGGCTGCGCCGCTCGATATTACATTACTCGGCCGAACGGGCAGTTCTGATTTTCCGCCGAGGACACTCTCTTGACGGGCATCGGGAATGACGCGTCTCGCCGTTCGATTTCTCTCGCGAGACGCCAAGACGCGGTGCGCCGCGCCGATGAAAATAATATACGTATATAGGCGATAACCGCGGATTTCGTATTCGGAGGGATATGTAGTTACGCGTTATTTCTGGCCTTCTTTTCCGACTGAATGCTTTGCGTTTTATTCCTCGGTTCTTTGTTTTTTTTTTTTTTTTTCTAGTTTAGCGCGCGGCGTAAAGCGAGGGTTGAAATCTAGGAAATGCGGTTCTCCGCGCCGCGAATTAACGAAGCTTTTTTATTTGTATCCGCTGGGGTAAAAGTCGGAATTTAATGAAAGTAGAACGCGAACGCTACTTCTGCATATGGAGAAAAAATTAAGTGCGGGATTAAGGTTCGCTGCAAAAAAACTTTTTTTAAGGAGAAAATCCGAAGCTCGTTTTGAATGAAATTTAAAAGTAGGATTTTATTTAACCAGAAAATATGAAATTCCTATAGAGACAATATTTTAAATAAATTTCAAAGCGAACCAATCATCAATAATAAAAATTACCGGACGGCTCATTATCGTTGATGTTGAGGATTTTAAATAAATTTCAGAGCGTTCGACTTACGAACCAATTGTCAATTAATAAAAATCACCGGACGGTTCATTTTCATTGATGTTGAGGATTTATAATTTCTATACAGACCCCCCTTTTTTTCAAGGCAACTAGTTGTTTCGTTCAAGATTACCAGCGTGGACTCTTCAGTAAGGTACTGGTAGCCTGCCCTTAAATCGGCATCAATCAGAAATCACCAGCCTAATAAATGCAGCATAGTAATTGCATAAATTAAAGTTTAAAAAATTATATAAAAACGGAGCATGCTACTGACGATATTTAAAAATTTGATAAAATAATCTACTCCGAAGGCCAATTAGCAGCTGCAAAAATTTTCCACTTAATTGGCAATTAGTCAAACGAAAAGACCCGATTGAAAATCGCGCGAATACTACATAAACGAAAAAAAAAACTACACAAACGAAAAAGCCCCGCAGCCTAGAAATTCGGGCCGTATATATCGAGAGCAAGCGCGATTTCAGGTTTCCAGTACCTCCGATATATATCCCGAATGATTATATACCCTCTGTGCCCGATCCTCGACTCCGCGGGCTTTATAACGTAAGCTGGCGCGAGCTTAATTCTAATCCGGCCGAGCTCAGCACGGAATCCAGCGCAAATTGCTGAAAGACGGTAATTTATCCTAACCCTAACCGGCGCGCGCGGAGTTCTTCGCCCGCCGCCTATCTCTCCCTTCGAAGTCACGGAAGGCCCGCTCGGAACTTTGTCCGAGAAACTTGGGCTGTTGCGGCGACGAGCGCTGCTCTCTCTCTCGTCGACGTCTACCGTGTTTTTGCGAATATTTTATATATATTTGCGCGGCCGAGTGTTTTTATATATATATAAAAGCAGGAATCGAAATCGAGGCTGGGCAATCGGATTGAAAGCCCTGTAAAGTAAACGGACGTGGTGTTCCTTTTCAATATATATTTCGCAAGATTTTTATTTGCTCGCAATGCCAGAAGCGTGTTGGCTTTTATTAGTTTATCCTCAGCGGGGCGGTTATATTTTATTTCACCTTTTTTTTTTTTTTTTTTATGTCTTATGCAACTTTATAGCGGCGCGCACAGTTTTTTTAGCTAGATTAAGTCTGGTAATTGATGCGTTTAGTTGACGAGTTTAATTTCGCGCTCTGCGTTCAAAATCCCACGTAAGAATATCGAGTTACTTTGTTTACGCGAGCGCCAACTCAATGTCTTGTTTTAAATATTTCTCTGTACTTGGGGTTCATTAAAAATGTTTCACAACGGGCTGCAACAGTTGCACCACCGCGCAAAATTTCTAATATAATTTAGCCAAACCGCTGCTCCGCGAATGTCGACCGGTTCAGGCGCTTTAAAACCGTTCGAAGCTTCCTCGGAATAAAAAAGAAAATACTTACGTCGAAAATCAAACGACGTTTCCGCCACTCATATCTCCCTTGCGCCCGCAAAAGCCTCCCGCCGGAAATCGACACGGTTCCCAGACGAAAAGCGATTATCTCCAGCGCCTAACGAACGAGTACTCTCCTAATCCGGAGCGGTGGCGCGAGAAAAGCCGGACGCGTGCATCGGTGCAGCTCGTTCCGGAGCGACTGGAGCTGCGGCGGCGGCGGCGGCGGGCCGGAAGCACGAGAGCCGCGGGGCGGCGAGTCGAGTCGCGCGCGCGGGAAATTCGCGCAGGCGCCGAGCAGCGCGTGCACGACGGCGATCCCCGATTGCCGAGTGGAAAAAGTAGCCTCATTATGCGCGCCCGGCTAAATGAACCGGCAGCAGCCCTTTTTTTTTTTTCCTGCTTTTCTTTTTCCGCGCCGATGCACTGGTAATGAGAGCCATTTTACGCGGGGTAAGGCCGATGCTCGAGCTTTTAATGTTTGCGCTTTTGGATTTTTTTTGCTTTTTGTTCTCTTTTGCAGGGAGGTTTTGTTTAAAAGGTTGAATGTACATTGGGCGAACGAATTTTTATGCGAGAATAGGATTTAATGATAATTAAAAGGCCGACTACTTTATATACCTGTTGCAAGTTGTATGCATGCATTCTTCAACCCTTATTATAAAAGTACACGGAGAAAAATGTTTAGGTTAAAACTGCTATATTTTTTAGGACTCGGGAACCAAACTTGATTTATGCAACAAATTTAATATACTTGTAGGAATATTTAATACACAATGCATCAAAAAATGCTATATAATATAGTAAAAATTATTCA
>JAWWEO010019935.1:0-11847 GCA_035582975.1 Ormyrus labotus | reverse complement strand
TATATATATCTCGTGGAAGCTAACGTGGAAACCGCAAGTAGATTCTATTACGAAGAAGGTCAATAAATCCCTTTATAGCTTGCGATTTATCAGGGATTGTACCACCGTATGTAATAAAAGTCTATCTATCTATCTATTTATCTATCTCTCACACCTCGCTATTTCGTGAAAACCCAAGTGCACTACCCTCTCTCACGGTTCGACTTTCTAGCGCACACTTAGTGAAAGACGTGATGCGGGCCAAACGGGCGCTTGCAAACAATTATTTCACGACGAGCGACATCAAGCCTGACCTTTTTGGCCAGGAGGCTGCTGCCTGTGTGCCTAGACATAAGGTTTTTATAAACGGAATGCTACCCCATGAAAAGTTTATCATTTTCAAAAGTCTAAGGCCCATAGCCCAGGGACTAGGTTTTAAGTATGTGTGGCACTCAGGTGGCAGGTTTATGGTTAAAAAAAAAGGGTGGCGAACGCGCGCACGTATTCGCATCAGCCGCTGACCTTCAGGTTATCCAGGCTATGTACCTAGCCGTCTTCTGTTTTGGACTTTAGACCCATGCTTCCTTCCCAAAGCCCTCGAAAAGTTAGCCCATTCCCAAGTCACGGAGTATCTTAATAATAATAAACTTCTGGATCCCCTCCAGGCCGGTTTCCGTAATCACCATAGTACCCAGACAGCACTGATTAAGCTGAAGGAAGATGTACGCATGGCAATAGATAAGAAGAAAATTACTCTTCTTTTACTCTTTGACTTTAGTAAGGCATTCGACACCATCTCGCCCACTAAACTACTGAGCAAACTACGTCAGCTGGGTTTCGCCAGGGCAGCTCTCCTGTGGGTCAAATCTTATTTACTCGTTCGTTCTCAGATGGTCACTACGCAAAATCATGGAAATTCTGATTATTTAGAAACCAATCTGGGGCTTCCACAGGGATCTGTCCTGGGTCCCCTGCTCTTTTGTCTCTACGTAAATGACATGCGCAACATACTGAATGGATACGATATCAGACATATCTTCTATGCAGATGACCTCCAGATTTATCTTCACACAACCAAAGATAAAATACTGGAGGGCATTGCTCAACTGTCTAATGCGGCACAACTGGTGGCTGACTGGGCTGAGCGCGCCGGCTTGAGACTCAACGCAGGCAAGACCAAATCTATATTTTTCGGGTCTAAGAGGAATGTAAACAACCTCATTTCAATGAACTTGCCTGGTGTTGAGTTAGGAGAAGGGGCTCTTGCGCCCTTCAGTAGCGAAGTTTTGAGCCTCGGTGTAACTTTAGACAGCAAACTTACATGGAAACCGCAGATTGATCAAATCACTAAAAAAGTAAATAAAGCCCTTTATAGTCTGCGGTTTATTAGGGCCACCACAAATGAGACGCTTCGCAGAAGATTAGTTGAGACTCTAGTTCAACCCCATCTTGACTACTGCTCAGTGGTGTGTCTGGATGCAACCGACGAACAGCGTATCCGACTGCAAAGACTGAGCAGTGTATGTGTGAGATACATTTTTGGAATTAGAAGGGATGAGCACATCTCCCCCTATCGAAGACAGCTCGGCTGGCTCCGCACTGACTCTCGTAGACTGTACTTCTCAGTCCTCTTAATGTACAAAATCACCCTGATGCAGGAGCCTAGTTACTTAGCTTATCTATTTACGAGGCATGCGCCAAGGTCTGTCGGTAGGGGGGTGCAACCTGAGTTAAACGTCCCTAGAGCAAGCACCGAGACTGGTGCTAGGACCTTCCAAGTCCAAGGAGCTCGGCTCTGGAACTCCCTCCCCTCCTCCCTACGGAACTCACCATCTTATAGCTCTCTTAAAAGTGCATTACGGCAACATTTATGTGACCTCAAACCTTAATCTCGGTTTTTAGGTGCGCAAACCTTACTTTCTTAAGACGAGGCCATTCTAGCCTAATTGTGATAAAATATCTGTGATTTTTAACTGTTATTACCTTGACCAAAAATTATTAACCTATAAGTATTCTATTTGTTATTATACCGTGTATTGTCGTACTATAATCGTTCATCGGACATAATTTTACCTGTATTGTAATTTTGCCTTGTGGTAAATAAAGGTTTATCTATCTATCTATCTATCTCTCTTTCTCGAAAGAGGTTGCATTGCGAAAAGAACAGCTTTTTGTTCTCGCGGAAAAATGCGAAAATTTCTCTCTTTCTCTCTTGAAAACGAACGCGCTAAAAAAATGGCACTGCACTCACGAACCCGAATTTTCTCTCTCACCCTCTCTCTCTCGCTCTCACACACGCCGCTCGATCGCAGACTCGATCGCGAGCTGAGAAATAATTAATAAAAAAGGAGGTGAAGCCTCCGCGCACGGTGCGCAAAATTAAGGGCAAAGTCTGAACTTACTCTCTCTCGCTATCTCTCTCTCTTGCTCTCTCTCTCTCGCTAGCTGGCGCCAGGTGGGTCGATGTCGTCGTCGTCGAGATCGTCCTCGTCGTTGTCGTGGTCCGTCGTGGTCGTCCTGGTCGCCGTGGTGGTGGTTGGGGATGACGTGGTCGTGACCCTCTTCGTCGTCGTCCTCAAACTCTCTCTCTCTCTCTCACTCTTACTCTTACTCTTACTCTTACTCTTACTCTTACTCTTACTCTTACTCTCACTCTTTGTCTCGCACACGGGAGCACTGGGAAATTCGCGACCAACTTCTAGAGCGGGTGAGCAGGAACTGCCGGGCTCGCCGGCCGGCAAGGAGCGCCGGGACGCGAAATCGGCGCGCTCAAATTGCGGCAGCCAATGACAGTCCGCTCTGACGTCACGACGTCCAATCGCGCGCTTCGGCGAGCCCGCCGCATGGCAGTTGCCGATTTTCTCTCTCTCTCTCATTTCGCACTAACACACTTTTTCGGCGCGATACAGCTAATTTTTACAAAAATCAAGGGCATACCTAAATCCGCGAGCCCGTTTTGCATAATCGTATGCACGCACGCTCGCAAATTAGCCGTATTACATTACTTTTGGCTTTTCTAAGGGCAGCGCGCCAAATTCTCTCTCTCACTCATTCTCACTGTTCGCGGCGCCGCGTCGCGGTTGCTCGCTACGTCGACTCGCACGCGCCATACGAAAATCGGATTCAGGACAGGCGAGACGGTCGCCTGCCTCTTTTCATTTTCCAGGCACGAACATGGAACAGAAAAGGACGTGCAAAGGAATTAGTTTATTTGCACGTCAGTTTCGCGTTCGGAGATAGCCTGTTGGTGATTATTGTGACGCTAACACCGTCACAAATCCCCCTCCCCTTGACCGAAGTCTCCCTGGGGCTTCGTTCTATCAAACCACCAAACTTCTCACCTCGCACTGAATTAGAAATTTAAAATTTGTATTAAATATACTTACAGCGGTCACTTCAGAACCTAGTGATCCCTCCCCCCTGGCGCTAATCGTAGCCTCTGTCCTCAGCTCTACTGGCGGTCGGCGAACAGATGCCTCAGGATTGCTCCCTGCAGATCCTGCGGCATGTTCTCGATCCGGTCCAGGAGTCGAAGGACGTCGACGGCATTATTTGGAGCCCTCTGTGGCTCGGCCTCCTCGGGCCGCATCCCTGACGGGAGCACCGGCACCAGTGGCAGGCGAGCGGGCTCACCTCCTCTCTCTCTACTGGCATCTCGAGCGGTGGCAGCCACGGATGCACCGGCGATGCTAAAGGCGGAAGCATCTCTCTCTCTCTCTCTGCCAGTCCCTGGAACCTCGAACGTCCTCTTGGTTGGCGCTTGGCTGCTCTACGGCTCGAGCTGCTCTCTCTTCCGCTTGCGCTAACCTCTCTCCGGCTGGCGCTACCTCCTCTCTCTCCCTCTTGCTGCGTTCGTTTTGGCGCCTGCCCGAACTCCTGTTCGAGGAACCGGCGGTGGGGCTCACTACACCTCGAGCACGTGGCTAGGCTCTCTCTCTGGCGTCCACAATTGTGGCAGAACAGGCCCCGCGTGCGGTGCCCGTCCTGCCAGCAATTGAAACACCGGTATGGAGGCGGGTCGATTGTTGGGTTGATGGGGATGGGGGTGTGGTCCCCAAACATCACCCCTCGGACCTTAACTGAGTAGCGGCCTCCTCCTGGTGCTGGTGGCGCGGCTGGCGCCATTACCACCTCTTTTGAGGAGACAGCGGCGGGTGAGCGGTGCCCGAGTCGATCGACCTAGGGCCGCCACGGCGAGCTACTGACACCCCTCTTCGGCCCGTTTGGTGGTCTCGCAGGTGTTGGCGAGCGCAGGGGTGTCGGCAGGGCGGACTCGTAGTGCTCAAGCTCCAAGTGTCGATTGGGATTGTACTTCCGCTTGCGGGTACGATGCCTCTTCGACCTGGAGCGAGATCTCAAGCCCGCATCCTTAACCGGCACCTCCCGGATGAGGACGGGCTCGTCCCAGTCCTCTTCCGGCCACTGCTCCAGGTTCTCCTCGGCTCGGCGACTCTCCTCCTCAGCGCTATCAAGTTTTTCGGTCTCGTCGACCTCCATCCCCACTGGTTCTACCTCTCTCGCTAGCTCTTTCTCCAGTTCTCTCTCCAGCTCAATCTTGAGCTCTTGCTCCCCTTCGGTGCCATGCGGGCGGCGGAGCGGGCCTTGAGGGTGTGGGGTTGCGTCCTGGGTGGCGGCTTGGAGCAGCTCGTACTTCCGCAGAAAATCTGGCCCATACCAGCGCAGCCGCCCGGCTGCGGCCGAGCGAGCACCCTCCAGGGTGTAATCAACCTCCGCGTAGGAGAAGTTCACCGTGGAAACGGGATGCTCAACTCCTACGAGGGGTTCTTCTTGCCCGGTAATATCATCAATAGCAGCGGTGGGAGCAGCCACTACTGCAACGGCAGTGGTAGGGACGGCTGCAACGGCAGCAGCAGCGCCAGCAGCGGCAACTTCCGTCCGTTGGCGCTCTTCCCTCTCTCTCTCTCTCTCTCTCTTCCTGCTCCTCCTCCTCCATGATGTCGACCCACAACCTCCCGCGAGGTTGCGGCCGGACGATCACGGGAGTTTTTGCAGGGGCCGGGGGGCCTCGATGGCCAGGAGCACCTGAACCTCCTGCACGTCCTCGTCGCTGGACATCCTTCCTGCTCCTATAAAAAAAAAATAAGTCTCAGGCTTGCCCTTAATTTCGCACGCGTCGCGGCGGGATAAACCGTTTAAGCTCGGAAACGTGTGCCTTTGTAAGACGCCTGTTCGACTCCTCCCCTGCTCCGAGAATATAAACGCTTGGTGATCTATTCTCTATAGTCTCGTGCGGCCCCTCAAATTTCGGCGCTAATTTCGCGGAGAATTTCTTCGCGGCGTCCGAAAGAACCCGAACTCTACGCATAACGCTGTCGCCGACGCTAAATTGTACATCTCGCCTCCCCTTGTTATAATGTCGCTCCTGTTTCTCTTTCGCCTGATCGATATGACGCGATACTAAATCCCTAAGAGCATCTAACCTCTTCATCCGATCTATCCAAATTTCCGGCGCTACTCGCGAAATTAATCGTTCTCCCTCTACCTCGCGGCGCAAGCTCTTTACAGGCTTGGGATTTCGACCGTACTTAAGAAATGCGGGCGATACTTTCATCGTGGCCTGCATAGCCGTATTAACCGCGTGTCTAAACTCGTGTATGTGTGCGTCCCAATCGCGATGGTCGGCCTTGACGAAGGCAGCAATTATTGTTTTCAAAGTCCTATTGTACGCTCTACGGGGTTAGCCTGCGGATGATAAGGCGGCGTCATTACGTGCCTTACTCCGTACTGGCTCAACATCTCTTTCACGATTTTATTATCAAATTACTTCCCATTATCGATCAATAAATACTCCGGCGTTTCCCATCTAAATAAAATCAACTCCTCCATGGCTCTACTCACTGATTTCCCGTCGGCTCTACGAAGTGGCTTTACCTCAATCCATCTGGTAAATAAATCTTGAAATACTAACAAGTGTTTGTGCTGAGATTTACTCGGTGGAAATTCCATCATATCAGCCGCGACTACCGCCCACGGCCTCTCTACGATTCTATTTCCCATTAAGCCCTGAGCTCCGGTCTGCAGCACCTTGTATTTTTGACATTGCACACACTCTCACAATAAAGTGTGTACGTCATGGTAAATGCCTCCAATAATACTCGCAAGCTTCTCTATCGTAAGTTTTCTCAACCCCTAAATGGCCCGACGACGGTGTGTCGTGCGCATCTCTCAGCACTTTCTCCCTTTCCTCTAGCGGCACAACAAGTCTCCATCCTTCCTCTCTGTTTGCTATTGGATCTAGCAGAGGGTCTTCTCGGAATCTATATAGACAATTACTCTCTACCTTCCAATCTCTGTATTTCAAGGGATTTTTCGGCACACTCTCAAGCATCTGCAAGTACCAAGGGTCTTTGACCTCGGTAAAGCCCGACACTTTTGCTTCCTCATTCTCATAAATTCGAGAAAGCGCGTCTGGCACGTGATTAAGCGCTCCTTTTCTATGCAAAATCTCGTAATCCCACTGCTGTTACTCCAACGCCCACCTCCCCGTTGGCTCTTTTAAATTCTTCAACCACCTCAAGGCGCTATGATCGGTGATAACCGTAAATCGATAGCCTTCAAGGTAAGGTCGGAATTTCTTCACTGCCCAAACAACTACTAAACACTCCTTCTCGGTCGTCGAGTAATTCTTCTCCGCCGGCGAAAGTACTCTGCTTATGTAGACGATCGGGTACTCCCCGTCCTTGCCCTCCTGCGTAAGTACTCGAGTCACTTTGTACAGTGAAAGGTTTAGAAAAATTCGGTCGCGCTAATACCGGAGCTTTTGTTAATGCCTTTTTTAACATCTCGAAGCCCTCTTGCTGCTCTTCTCCTCATTCCCACGCTTGGCTCTTTCGCAATAATTTAACTAACGGAATTTTAAATTCAGAATCCTTCTCTATAAATCGCGCGTACCACCCTAACATTCCTAGGAAACGGCACAATTATTTTACATTCTGCGTCGCCGGATAATTGATTACTGGCGCTACTTTTTCTGGATCGGGGCGTAAGCCCTCTCGATCAAGCAGAAAACCAAGGTAAGCTACCCGGCTGCAGCAGAATTCACACTTCTCCTTGTTGATCGCTAGCCCTGCATCCACCAACCTTCTGAGCACTAATTTTAACCACCTCAGGTGATCCTCGAACGTCTCTGTCACTATGATAATATCATCTAGATAACGGAAAATGTACGGCTCAAATTCCGGCCCGAACAACGCATCGATAAAACGCTGAAACGTCATCGGAGCGTTCGTTAAACCGAAGGGCATTCTGACGAATTGCCACAGGCCCGACCCCGGAATGGCAAAGGCGGTGTATTTCCGGCTCGACTTCTCCATCGGCACCTGAGAATACGCCTGCCTTAAATCAATCTTATTTAAATATTTCGTACGTGTTGTCCGGTTTCCTCACTAATACTGGCGCGCTACTCCAATCACTCGCTGATCGCTCAATTATTCCCTCTCTCCTTAAACGCTCTACTTCCTCTGACGCTAATTTCAACATTTTCGGTGACATTCTCCTCAATCGGTACTTAATCGGTTCAGCTCCCAGAAAGTCGATATGATGCTCCGTTAAATATGTCACGCCCGATTGTCTGGATTGTTGATTTAACACGCTCGCTACCACCCTCTCCACCCTATCTCGCTCTTTAATATTTAATTCGGAAATACCTGCGCACTCGGCAAATATAGTGGCTTTTTTCTCGTGGCCTTCACTCACAAATTGTCTCCACTCTCCTTCCCCAACTCTCCAAAGGTCTCTACCGTTTCGCGAATCGCAATCAAACATAAGACAAAAATCCTTTCCGATAATCACGTCCTGATCTAGATTATGAATCGCCTTAAAGGTAAACGGCTTCACTACGCCTGCAACTTCTAACACTGTGTTTAAAACTCCGAGGGCCTTAGTTACTCCCCCGTTCACGTTGCGTATAAAGGTATCACTGTCGACTAATTTCTTCTTAAAAGTCTCTGCGACCCGCGGCCCGATAAGGGAGAGCATCGCTCTCGTATCGAATAAGGCTCGATAAGGCTTGCCCTCGATCTTGAAAATCAAGAAATCTCGATTCTCTGCACTGGCTCCCGCTACTATCTTCTTCTCGGCGCTACGCATCTCTTCCACTTTATCGCTACACTCTTCTCGGAGTTTTCTCACGCTCTCTTCCAGCATCGTTTGAAGACGCTTTTCCAAATTCGTGGTCGCCTCGTCTAGGAGGGTATTCGTCGGTTGGTCTTCATGCTGTTTATTCTCTTCTCTGTTGTACACCTCTCCCCGCTTCGCGCTACTCGCTAAAAATTCCTCGGCTGTCAGATTTGGAATTGATTTTCCAAAGACATCATTCGGATTTGAGAACCAGCAGTTGCTCCCTTTAATCAGCTGACGCACTGTTAAAGGCTCTTTAACTCTCTTCTCCGCTTTGTGTACTACCTCCTCTTTCAGCAGCTCCCACTTACTCGCTAATTTCTCTTCAGCTGTCTTCTCGCTTGGCACTGGATTTCGCTGGGGAACACGCTTTAATTCCTCTGTTCCCCAGCCAGCTCGATTCCCAACCTGGCTCGTAAAGAGGCGCACCTTGAACACGTTTTAAAAGTGACGTTGGGGTCGTTGCACACTTGGCACGACACTCGCGGCATCTGCGGTTGCCTACGGTCTGGGCAATCCCGAGCTGAATGCACCTTCCTCTGGCACAAAAAGCATATGATTTCCGGATATTCGGAAGCTCGGTGTCCGGGCTTCTGCCACGTAAAACAAGCTCCTGGAAAAATATTTAGCGGAGTTACTCCTTGTGCTGACTTAGCAGGAGCATAGCCCGCTGAAGGTCTTGCCGCTCCTTGGTTAGGCGGGCGAGCGTAGCCCCCAGCTGCTTGGTTAAGAGAACGATTGTAAGGCCCAGCTGCTTGGTTAAGAGGATGATTGTAAGGCCCAGTTGCTTGGTTATTAAACCAGCTGTTCGGCTGTTCGTTCCTCCTACTCTGATTGAATCCGGCTCTAAAGTTCGGCGCTTCTCGCTGATCCTGGAATGTCCTCGTCGGCAGGGCATTCTGTGGCGAAGGTGCATAGTTCACTTGGCCTGCAGCGGCCGCTCGAATGTGTTGCTTCAACTCCCCTCCTTTCGGAGGCTCGTTGTTCTTCTCCTCGGATTGGCGCCAAGCTTCCAGTTTTCTTTCGCTCTTACTCTTTACTCGCTCCTTTTTCGTCGCCTTCGGCTGATCCTCGGCTTTAACAGCTGAGATTTCCTCCTCTCTCACCGACGCTATCTTGGTTCTCGTAGTAGCGCCCAGAAATGCGGCGCCACACACTCGCATTTTCTCTGGAGGCGGTGGGAGCGCATAACGACTGTATAAGTCCTTCTGACGCCCCCAGCGCCTTCCATACTTTTCGATGTCCTCCATGCTATCAACTAATTTGTCTGAAATAGCATTTCGGTACTCCGGTAGCAAACCCCTATACGCAAAATCGACCTGCTCTCGCTTAGACGGCGCCTTCCTAAATCGCGACACGATGTACTTAAAACTCGACAGGTAACTCGCTATTTTCTCTCCCTTCCCTGCGTTCGCTTTCTTGAATCGTCGAGAAAATCCTCCCGATCGTATTCGCCGATGAACTGATGCCTGAACGCCTTCCGAAATTCCTCCCACGACGCTAACGACTCTTTAAATGTCCAGTACCAACGGTCCGCCAGTTTCGCCAAAATACACGGTAACGCGCTAAGAATCTCGCTATCCGACATTAAAGCTCCCTGACGACAATCTGCTACTTGTTCAAGGAACTCTTCCGGGTCCTCGCGCTTGTCCTCTCCGCTAAATCTTATTACCCAACTCTTAAGAAATTTAACCGCTTGCAGCTTATTCTCGCGCTGCCCTCTATTAACATGACGACCCGATCGAACAGCTGCTTGCTCGTCCTCAGAGCTACAGCTAGATACTCTTCTCGCGGTTCCCTCCTTCCTCATTGGCGACACCTGATCGCTATCGTCGCTATTCGAGCTACTCGCGCGTTTCGAAAAACTTAAATTCCACTTCGCATCTATGAAATTAGTTTTATTCACTCTCGCTTTCGATCCCTCTTTATTTACACGCATCGCGGACTCGATTTTAACCGCCCTCTTATTAATCGGTGCTTTAAATAGATCGCGCGTCACCTGATTCGCGTATCTCACCTTCGCCCCGGCTAATGTATCTACTGGCGCTAATCGGTCCCGATAATTTTCCCCTCTTACGCTACGCTTACTTTCGGAGTTCTGCCGGGATTTTACTGGCATCTTCTGCCAATCGTCCACATCAGTGCTCAATACGGCTTCCAACTCTTCCTGCGATCGCGGCACTGTAATTTTCCTATCCCTACGCGCTAAATTATTTAAATCATTAACCCTCTTTTCGTAAACGCGCTGTTCCCGGTCGGTTAAATCGCTCGAACTCTCCTCGGTTTGAGTCGACTGATCGCTAGCCGCCGGTCTGCTGGAGTGTGCCATCGCTGCTTCAGCCTGCGCGGGGCATCCTGCTGCTCGCTTACGCGATCAGCTGATTGAATGCCCGCTGGCGACCGATCAGCTGGAGGCATTTGGTTTTCCACCAAGGGCGCTGCTCTCTGCGCTACTGGCGCTAACCCTACTCCGCGCATAAATCTTGTAGAATAATACTCCCACGCGGCGGGATTGTGACGGTAAAAGTCGTGCACGTTTTCGTCTACTACGATGTGAGGGGTTCGCGGCTGTTCCCGGGTCGAGAACAGTCCACCCGACACCGCAATCGAAGACTGCGTAGCTGTAGCTTGCGTCGTCGTCACCGTTGTCGTCGTGCACGTCGATGTAGACGTAGCAAAGACCGGTGGTCCATAGACTTCGGCTTGGATGACCTGTTCAATTGGCGCGACTTGCTCCCGCTCACTCTCGCTATCTCTCTCTCTTTGCGCTACTCACGGTTGCCGCTGTGCGTCTCGTTGCTTGCGCGTCTTCCTCTTTCTCTTCTTTGGCTTTCCCAACTCCTCAGGCGCCACTAATCTCTCCTGATTCTCAGGTGCGGTGACGTCGAAAGAGTACCAGGGAATCAGCTGGTTCTCAGGTTCAGCTTTCGCCAACATCGCGCGCAATAGTCGGTCGCGTAAGACGGTCTCAGAGCCCACCGTGCTTAAACCCCTCTCCATCAGATCAGCTATTATAACATCTAATTTCGGTTGCATTTCCGCGCGCTTAATTTATTCGCCGTTCCCGCTTTTGCATCAGCTGTTGCATCCTAGCCTCGTGGTCTCCCATTTTTAATACCGCTAAGACCCCTTCGCGCAAAAATAAAAATGAATTAATTTACTCCCGCTCGCGATAAGGCACACGCTTTGGCACTAAAAAAAAAGTAAAAATAAAAGGAATGCGATTGACGCTACTCGCAAAGAACGAAAATAACCGATAGTCTACAAAAATAATCGCGAAAAATTTTCGTAACTATCACGGCGCTAACTCGAGTGTGCGTGCACTTACAGTTTGTTCGCGCAAACGCACCCTACCTATACACGCGCGGCGTGGGCTTACTGTTTGTTCGCACACACCTTTTTAACCTCTAAAACTCGCTCTATTTTACGCTCAGTGCGTGCTTACGATTTGTTCGCACACACCTACAATCTCGCTTTTTAATACGCTCGGTGCGTGCTTACAGTTTGTTCGCACACACCTACACTCGCTTCTAAATACGCTCGGTGCGTGCTTACAGTTTGTTTGCACACACCTACTCTTGCTTCTCGCAAAAATTTAAGTAAATATAAATTTTAAATATATATATATATATTGTAACGGGGCAACTTTTAGCAAAAGTTAATAAATAATCACTATTTATTTTATTAACGAGCCGGGTGTTTCTCTTACACCGCGGCCTTTCCGTGTAC
>JAWWEO010019934.1:0-11853 GCA_035582975.1 Ormyrus labotus | reverse complement strand
TTCCTTGACGATCCTTGAAGATTCTACACCTTACTGTATTATAGGATAAACAAACACGGTTAACCTCAACACATATGACTTACTAAAAGCAGTCGGTTGTCAAAAAGTAGGTACGGCGACCGTGGCGACACGACTGATGCGCGAGGTTCACGCTATATTTAAAACATTATCAAGACTAAGAGTTTCGCTTCCAGCTAATTTCTGCTTCGACTACTTCCATGGCACTTGAAGATTACAAAAATGTATCTCATTCTTCACATTCTTCTTGATTTCTTTTCTGTCTTTGAGTACAAAATAATGAGTAAAATTTGTGTTCTCGTTGATGCCATGTACTATTATTAAAAGATACAATGAAATATAAAATTTCAGTCATGATATATAATTATCACTTTTCAATAAATTTTCAAGCGACTCACTCAGTCATGCACTGTACTCAATGTTTTTAAGCAGGTCCTTCCTTGCTGAAGAATTAACAAACAAAATTTGCCTATTCTTAGTTAAATCAACAGGTTCTTCTAGATTACTAAAATTAGTTTCAAGATTATCTGTTTTTCTCTTCTTTAGAGCATAATATAACTTTTTAGTTGTAGACTGTACCCTAAACTTAATATCTTAATAAAAAGCATTATAAAATGGATTAAAACGTTGAGGGTTAAATTATCAAATATTGCTTCCTCCTATTGGAAGCATTGTGATAGTAATTTTTGGAGTTGTTCGAAAAATCGGTGTGTGTGTGTGTGGGTGCGTGCGTGCGTGCGTGCATGTGCGTGTGCGTGTGCGTGTGTGTGTATGTATCTGTATGTACACGCCTGGATCTCAGCTTCTACTGAACGGATTTTCATCGGTCACTGCTCATTTTTTTTGCTTTGTTTTGTGATGGCGGCAAAAAAAATCTTTTTTTGTTTAGCTTATTTGTTTTTGTTTTATCGCAAATTTTCGATTTTTGAAAAATTTAATTTTAATGTTTTTCTAATGATAGGATTGAGATATTTGAATTGAACAAAGGCGAATTTAAAGAGCATAAAGATACCTATAATTTCAGAGAAAAAAAGTTACCCTGGCTCTTATGGTTCTTTTGTTTTTAATAAAATCGTGTTTTTTTTTAAAAGCTTATAATTCTTAAATTAAGTTATCAACTGCTCTGAAAAAATTTTCGGTAATTAAGAATATATGCAGCTAGAATCTGTAAACATTTCAAGCCATTTTGTCAATTAGTTTTTGAATAAAAAGCTGAAAATCGAAAAAAATGAGTTTTCTAGGTCGAACGATTACGGAAGTAAAAAGACTTTAAATTACTTGAAATTTTGGGAAAAGGTAGATCTTTTACATGTTCAGAGCTGTATAGTTTTTCTGCTTATGAAACGTATTAGTTTAAAAGACATTAAAGTTTTATTTATTTTGTTTCAATTTTTTGAATAGCTGTATCTTAGTGAATAGTCGATCTCCTTCAATGATCGACCTCTTATTTTTTTGTCATTAGCTAAACTTTCAAAATTAAAAAGAATTTTTAAAGTTCATCTACTAGTTTTTGTTTTATAACAATTTTAAGTTATTTATGGTATCGCGATTATATATATAACAAAGTACTTTCATATTTTTATTATTATTATTATTTTATTATGACTTTTTATATTAGTTTTAGCAATAAAGTTCAAATAAAATAAAAAGAATTACTTTTCTTTGGCTAATATTGTTATATGACTAAATTTAATTCATGCAACTTAATTTAGCGCATGCATTTTTATTCAAGCTTGCGCTAAATCAAGCTTTGTATATGGAGTTTCAAAAATTCTGTTTTTTAGGACTTTAAATATTTCAATAACAAAATTTATATTTAAATTTTGTTAGCTGTTCATTAAATTCTAAAATGGGCACATAAAAATAAAATAATAATAGAAACGAGATAACAATGGAAAAATAAATTAATTAGGAGGAAGCTAACTGCTAATGACTTGGTAGCGGTTTTTTTTTGTTATCATAAAAGAATTATCCACTTGTGTTATTTCTAACAGGTTTTATTAGGTTATTTTAATAGCTGCCCATATAACCACGTGTTAAACTGCTTATCATTTTTCTCATATTTCTCTTTTTTTAATATTATAAGGTATACTCAAAAAACGTGCGTGAGTTTAGAATAGTCTAATCTATCATACTTTTAAGTTTCAACAAGTTCTGTTATTATTTATATAAACAAGGCAACGTCCTTAATACCTTCTTCTTGGGACAGTCTTGATTCATTTGATAAAAAATGAAGTATAACACTATTATCTAACAGTTAAAAAGTATTATTACTTAAATTTTTTTTCAGATGTTGCTAAAGTGATACATTAATGTATACAACCCATTGTAACTGAGTCTGTCAGAGTGGCCTTTTTTTACATTAGTGTTACTTCCGCTATTTCTAAACTAACTTGTAGATTACAAAATAATCTTCTTCGAGATATAGATATAGATATAGATATAGTTTCTTTATTACTATTATTTGTATATAGTATATTAAAATTCTCTATATATTTGTTGTAAAAGAAGTGTAAACTGATTTACACATAAAGAAATAAATAAACAAAATATTTTTCTATTGTCAAAAATGCATTTTGTTAATTATTCAACTTAAGTAAAACAAAAACTTTTAGTTAAAATATTTACTGTACTGCAATTAACTTTTTATAAACACCAATAAAATAAATAATTGATCTATAATTAAAAAATAAAAATATAAAACACAATGCTTCCAGTCAAAAGTTGTTGAATGGTGTAAGTAGTTCAAACAAGGTAGAACGCAGCAAAAGGTTTTTAAGGTGGCTTCGGTACGTGATGCCGTATCAAGTCGGGGCCCCGGTGGGTACCTTCGGTAAGGTGCGTTTTATACACATAAGAATCATACATGTAAACATTGTACACAATTTAACATTGGTGAAATTTCTATATAGATATATTGGGCCATGCTAAATTATGTACAATGTTTACGTGTACGATTCTTATGTGTATAAAACGCACCTTACCGAATCTTCTTTGTTTTTGGCAATTTTTAAAATTTCAATTTTAGGCATTACCTCCGAACTACTTTACATAGCCTTAAAAAATCCTAGTTTCGTTAAAACGTGAAAAAAATTGCCATTCTTATTGCTTGTGTGTTTGTCTGTTTTTAGTGCGCATGCGCAGAAGCATGTTTACAAAGTTTATTGCTAATATCTCTTTAATTTGATTGTTTACTTATGATGACAGAATTAGAATCTCCATTAAAAAAATCTTCAATTTGGTACACGATTTTATAAAAATGAATTATTTATAATGGAATAAATACAAAATTAATGTGTTTTCACATAAGGTTACATGTTAAAATACACATTTTATAAACCTCGATTTCTCTAAAATTTAGTGGTTGACCTTGCATTTTCTCAACATAAATGAAAAGCCTAATGTTCAAAGAATATTTTTATGAGTTTTCAGATATTTTCGAATATTTATAAAAACTTGCAGAAGCCACCTTAAGTACTTCGATAGAAGATACCACTCTTTGTTTAAAGTTTAAAAAAGGAATTAATATAAAGTTATTTTAATAAAACAATTTTAACTAACTATTAAAATAGTAAAATAAATTTTGTATGATTTTTTGATTTAAACATTTTAAATTGTTAATATATATTTATAGGTTTCTTAGAAAAATTGCTTAATGAGGTAGCACTTCTTATTTTTAGCTTGATGATCCTTAGTTTTTTAAACCTAGAGAAAATTATATAATTGATATAATTATGAAAAAAGAACATGCAGTATGAAAGTTTAAATCATTTAAAATTTAATAAAGGGTTCAAATTAAATTTTATAATGCAGCTACTTTTGAGCCAATTTAGGAAAATTGATCAAAAAATCACTATAGAGGAGTAGTGATGCAAAAGAACAAGTACGAAACTGCCTGTTTTTTTTCCTTGCTTGCAATGAAACTACATTTTCTTATTCTATTATGAGACTCATTTTAAACGAATGAGTTGTTTAATAATATTGTTTAGATACTAAAAAAATATTTAAATTAGGCAATATTTTAACTCTTTTTCTAAATGCAAAAAATATATTAAACTGATAATTATGGTTTCATAGACTAAAACAATACAAAAAGCATGGAAATTTTTTAATAAACTTAAACTTAAAAAATTTTCTCTGAATATAAATATAATTTAGTAAAATAGGAAATTTGTACATTATCTATACATTGAATATGAAAATGGAGCTACAGGTATTTTTAATCATTTAAGTTTTTCCAAAAAGATTTTTAATAAAACTTATATATGTATTACTATTCCAGATTCCTAAGTTGTCAATCTAATTTTATAATTTTGAATTTATTAGTTTTTTTTCTACTTTTTCTATTAGTTTTCTATTAGTTTCTATTGGTTTTTTTCTACTTTTAATGCCTTTTGTTGTTTTTATCCATAAGAGAATAGCATAAAGAGAAATTTAAAAAAATTTTAAAATAAAACTGAAAAATTTAGAAAATTGTAATGTAGTCTGTATTTTAATAATTTTATTTAATCATTTTATTTATACTTTTAATAAAAAGAATTCTTAATCAGACAATTTTTTTTATGATCAAATAAAACATAGTACATAAACAGATGATAATTATGTAATCTATGAACAATGAGCAAACAAAATCATAAATTTGATTTTTATAAAGGGTTTATATTAGGCAGAGAAAATAACATTTGAAAACTATTTCTGAAATACCATGTATTAATTTACAAGAAAATCCTGCCAATAAAAAAAGAAGACTTTTAATAAAATGATTTGTTACTATCTATTTATGTGTTATTGTTGAACAGCTTGAAAATATTGAAATTTTAATATGTAATTGTATACCTTGAGTTTTTAATCCTTCAGTTTCCTTATTAATAAGTTTTTGTTCTAAATCTAAATTAATAGATTTCAGATAATTCTGCATGTATCTATATAACACATGCAGTCATTTCATAATGATCACAGTAATTTGTGACTGATAAATGCAATGTTGACCATTTTTTTGTAGATATACATTCTTGAATTTGAACTTTGTAATTTGACGTGTATTAAATGTAAAATAAAGATAAAAGCTTCTTTGTAATTTAATTAATTAAAAATAATACATTTTTATTTAATTGCCCAAACTTGAAAATGAAAAGGATGACAAAATAATCATCGAAATGTCATCAATAATGAATCCTATTTGTCTTAATTTTAAATACGTACAGTATAAGTGTTTTCAATATAGAAATTAAAAAATTATCAAGTTCACATTATTAATTTAATCCTTTGAGGGTTAATACGGTTCGATTTGGACAAGAATAGTAATTTTCCAAACTCTTTTTTTATATCGTCGAAGCGAGGGTGTCAGATTTATATGAATAAAGCCTGAATAAGCCAGAAATTTTTTGACAAAACACCGCTTCAGATAAAAAAAGGCCCTTAAAAGATCTTTTATTAAATTAATAATTTGTCATTACGGAGTGTACTGCAAAGAATAATTAAGTTCAGACTTTAATTTTGTTATTACTTATTTATATAGACTAGTTAGTCCATTGAATTAATAAATACAAATACAAGTTATATTTTTACAATTTAAGCTTGTTATATATTAATATATTTTTCCAAACTAAAATGATAATTATTTATATTAATAGTTTATCAAAGAACATGTCACTTTTAAAACTAAAAATTTATTGAAAATTATTGAAGACGTCTTTACGAAATTTGACCAAAAAAAACATCAATATTTTTTTATGTAATATATACATTAAAACTGCTAGTCATTTTAAGAATAATAAAAAGTATTTTAAAAAAAAATATATTAACCCAACATTAGATAATTCAGTCACCTAAATAAAATACTCGTGTTTGACAATTTAAATAAAAATATTAATCTAGATATATCACAAACACAATCTACAAAACTTCTTTTTTCAAAAACAAAAATTTATTTTCGTTAAATTTATATACATACCAATTAAAATGAAAATTTAAGGAACAAACTGACCAAATTTAAAAAAAGGATATTAATAAAAAAACGATATAAAATTTCAACTATAAATTCCTGTGTAATGTCTTAAACGACAATAAAATTATAATATAAAATATAACATAAAATATAAACATCACCTTTACTAAATCAGTTTGTACTTTCATTTTACAAATGATTAAAATTAAAAATCGAAAGTTATACCTTTATTATATGGTATTTGGTAAATAAATATATGGTTGACTAATTTACGTTTCTTTTTTAATGTTACTTATCAGCAAAAAATGTATATGATTCAACTTATTTTTATTTTTGAAAGCAAAAATTAAATTTTGATCCTATAATAATATAATTACATGTTTTTCAATTAATATTTGTTTAAAATAAAATATTAATTTTGAAGTATTTTTTAATAAATTAAAAAAATTTTATTATTAATAAAAACATTGTGTATTAAGAGAATTGGGAAAGCAAAGTAAAACTAAAAAAGTATCACACAAAATAATAGAAAAACTCATTAAATTTATCCATAAAACTATATAGATTTAAAGATATATAACTTACAAGCTGAGTTCGGATTAAGCTGAACACCAAGCACATTTTGGAAAACGAAGCTCAGCAATCTCACTTTTTCACTTATACAGTTTTAATTTCATAAACATTAATTAAAATAACATATTATTAATAAACAAAAATTACAAAAAAATATGTGAGAAACATTTAAACAAAATAGCTAAAAAATTTTATTTATATTAACACAAAGTATATAGTATAAAATATTATTTCTTTTTAAAAATAAATTTATAAACAATTTTTTGTAACACTGGCATCATTACAGAACACTAACACTGTAAACTTAATTGTAGATAGTTTAAACAAATGATCACATGAAGCCAATTTTTTCTTAATAAAAGATCTTATATTTGTCGATATTTTTCCCTTCCAAAGAAGAACTTTTCAAGATAAATTGTAAAACAATTAATAAATTTCATTCATTTGAAAATTTAATGCACTTAATCACTGATATCAACTGCTGCACACTTCAATTTAGTATTGTTTCAACAAAATTTTTCTCTGTAATTTCGTAAAATTTGGAAAACGAAATTATGTTAAATATGATTACACTGCAAAAGAACACTGTATCTAAAATACACGATCTACTCTTAACAACGTCAGTTGTGAAACTGAGCATCAAGGATAAAAGGAATGCAGCAGCGTCTCCTTCAAAGTTTGAGAAAATTGTCGAGTGATGTTTCTTAATGATACTAGATGCCTCTACTGCAGTTATTTCTCAGTACCAACCTTAGTACAGAACTTAACACATCATTGACCAGTCTTGTAACTTTTCAAGTTAATTCTAAAAGATAATTACAATTGCTCTTTACTGAATTTTTTTTTTAATTCAATAAAATAAAATAATATTTACAACGATTTACGGAAATATTAATAATTTATTTTTATTTTTTATTCATTAAATTATCAGTAAAATAAATTTAGTTTTAAGAATTTAAGATTAAATCCATGCAAGGACTCTTCTATATTGGGGTATTTCTACAATGCATTCAGTTCAATAGTTCCATCAGTTGTTCGGTTCAGTTCTATACAGTTCCGTGTTCACGTGTGTTTCAGTTCCCGCAGTTCTTCTATAATAAACACATATTTCTACAGAATAGAATACAAGAACTCTTTCAGAGTATTCTTTTAGAACTATGTAAGCATAATGCAGCATTAGGGCTGGTACAGTCAAAAAGGAATAGGAACAGGACCACTGAAAATACATTGTTTATATATATATATATATATATATACATACATAAGGAACACCTTGATTTTTACTGGAATAAGCAAGATGTTCCTCATGTAAATAGATATAAAAACAATGTATTTTCAGTGTTCCCGTTCCTGTTCCTTTTTGACTATACCAGTCCTTAGCCATTAGGCTAGGTAAGACTTTAGCGGAACATGAAACGGTAGTGAACCACGGGAGCGCGAAACGAGGAATGATTGGCGAGTTAGATCGCGAGAGGAAGTGCGATGAGACAGGCGTGTAAAAACGCACATAGAATGGACTTAAAACTTAGAAAAGAAAAGAAGAAGAGTCAACTAGCAGCGATTTCAATTTTAAGATTATAATTATTCTTAATTTTATTAATAAAGTTTGTTTTATTTAAACCTTGTCGCTTAATTTTCCAACAATTCTTAAATGTTTCCCGGACACTAAAGAGTTCTAAAAGAATAGTAGAAGAGTGCTCGTGTTTTTTTCGTACATCAGATAGATTCTTGGTTCACTTCTTCGAAGACAACTTTCCGTCGATCTAGGGATTATATTTGCACCTGGACCACGTCTACAAGGAGTACCGTCGATTTTTCTCGGTTCATTGTCTTCTCTCTTAGACAATGTCGCGTCGAATTAGAGGTTTATCCTGAGATTTGGACGAGGTCTGCAGGAAATGATGGTGCTTTTTTTCGTACATTGGATAAATACTCGGTTCTATTCATAGTAGACGACGTCAAGTCGAAATCAGGATAGTACTGTTATGACTATTTCAAATTTAGGAAGCGTTGTTTGCGAAAGATGTGAAAATATTATTGGGGAGGATTGAGAGGTTGTCTGGGCAAGATTTATTTTTCCTAAAACCGAACTGGAAACGAGGAAAAATTTTAATCCGCCCAGCAGTAAAGACGACGTAAAATCATTCGTTCGAGGGTTTTCAAGAGTGATTGTGCTAGAGAGATCGGACGAAATTTGCCACATGAATCTTTGGGAATAATGAAAACCAAAAAGTTACACCAAGAGTCTGGGAATTCACCTTTAAGGTAAATTTCGCTGAAGAGAAACAGAAGCTTGGAGAGCATGTCAGGAAGATGAGATATGACCAGGTTGTCGATGCGGTCGAGACCAGGGGCAGATTTTAGTTTGGAGGTGCAGGATTTTATTGAGATGTGGAGGTTGGAAAGTTGGAAGGGTTTATTGAAGGTTGGTAAGGTTTCCAGAGAAGGAGCAAAGAAGTAGGGGAAGTAATCATGGAAACACGAAGGAGGACAGATAGTGGGAATGAGATTGTTGATGGTTTCGATATTGAGGATATTGTTGGGGGCACTAGAGGAGTTGAGGTTCTTGTACTTAAAACAAGCAACTGTGGACCAAAAGGTGGTAGGCTTAGTAAAGGGAGAAAGCGAAGAGCAGAACTCCATCCAGGGATCCCTTTTGGCTTTCCTAAAGATCTTCCTGGCAGCATTTTTAGCTTCGACGAGCTCACAGTAAAGATTGGGGTTTCTTCTGAAATTGCTGAAGGCCATCTTACGAGCCGGATCGGCATCGACACAGGCGTCGTTCTACCAAGGTGGATTGGCGGTTTTGGGAGCACGTGGTCTGCGGGAGGGTCTAGGAGAGTGTGAGGGAGAGTTTGAGCGGACAGACTCAACAGAATCTAAAATGACAGACGTTAGGTGGTTGTATTTGGTGGAGATAGAGGAGTTGGACGGAAGTGAGTCAAAGGAAAAGGAGGATCGGGTATTTTTAAACTGGATCCAATCTGCGGTGGAGATACGGCGGTAATTGGGTCGGTGATTAAGAGGTTTAAAGGTGGGCTTTGGGACACCTAGGGTGAAGGAGGTGGGAAAGTGGTCGCTTAGAAGATTATCTGGAAGAGTCAATCATGAACTCAAAGAGTAGAGGTGAGAAGAAATAAATGTAAGGTCGATAGCAGAAGGATTGCCAAAATTGCGTCTATTGAGATAAGGTGAAGAACCTGTATTGATGACCGTGAGGTCGTTATGAGAGAAGTAATTGAAGAGGGCATCTCCAAGGAGGCAAGAATGGTTACTGCTCCATGCCACACTGTGGCAATTGAAGTCGCCAGCAATAATAACAGAGTGAAAGGAGGATATAGAATTTAGAAGGTGTTGAAAGTGAACCGGTGAGAAATGATTTTAGGGGGGTCTATAAATCGAAACAATAAGAAGATCAGATTGAGATGTTTTAATTGCGATGGTTGAAGTCTCCAGCAAATGAGGAGAGCTGTACGTGTCGACAATCCTAAAAGGAATTGAATTGCGGACTCACGGCCGTTCCGCCTCCTCCTCCGGCGGGTCTGTCTCTGCGGACAAAGACAAATCCACCCAGGGAGGCGCGGTCCACCGGAGAAAGCCATGTTTCGCTAAGGAGAATAATGTCGTAATCAGCGGAAAGTTGCTGGATTTGACCACTGTGTTGATTAATAGAAAGCCAATTCCATTGGAGGAAACGAAGCGATTTAAGCTGTGGGTTGCAAGGATCCATTGTTGAGGTCGCGATAAAGGATAGAGAGGTGGTTAGAAACCTGCGAAACTATTTCGGAGTGGACAGACTGTCGAGAATAGAATGACCCTTTAATTAAGAGTTCAATCAGGGAGTAAATGGTACCAGCGGTTGGTGCGGAGGGAGAGCATAAAGTGGAGGTATCCCTAAGAGAAGAAGGTCTAGAAGGGTTAATAGAAGAGTGACGGGTAGAGAGAGAGAGAGAGGGATAAGACAGCGAGGGAAGGCGCCCATCGGGAGTGATGAGGCAGTCTCGATGATCCTGAGAAAACGAGTTGCGTTGAGAAGGGGGAGGGTATTTGAGTATAGGGGAGGGTTGAGAAAGTGGAAGGGGTTTACTTTATGGAGCATACCGTGCAGAGGGCTGAGAGGAAGTTAACGATGAGGAGACGGAGGAGACGAGGGTAAACGAAGTTGGGGGGGCAGCATGGGAAGTATTCCTACGAGAGACATGGGCATAAGAGAGATAGTTGGGTGTAGAGGTGTGGGTGGGTGATGAGAGACGAATGGGACCTGAAAGGGTCTGTTGTTTACCTGCGCAAGACCTAGATAGATGTTTAGGAGGATCAGTGCGAAGAAAATAAGTGAAGGCTTCGTCGATGGAAGTGTTCTGGACTGTAGCGTGTTCGCGAACCATTTTCTGGAGAGGGGATCTTGGTCGGCCCCGGGGCAGGTGTCTCCCCCACAATCTTGGGAAGTCTCTAGTGGCCGGAGAGCCAAAACTCCACCCAAGATCAATGGAATTGGCTGGAAGGCAAGCGCCTTTGATTACAAGTCGTTCCGGGAAGCCTTGGACAATCGTTCGATCAATGGTAGTAGTGCTACAGAGAGGGCAAATGACATCATCACGAGAGTAAAGAAAGCTTGTGATGCCACTATGCCCCGAAAGCGTACAGTCAGCAGGCTTCCATCAGTGCATTGGTGGAACAGTGAAATTGCGTCGATACGCAAAGAGTGCATGCGGGCAAGGCGACTGGCTCAGCGTGGACGGAAAAAAGCCAACTACGCGGAACTGGAGATGAAATACAAAGAGGTGCGTCGTAAGCTAAGTAAAGCCATCAAGCACAATAAGAAGAAATTCTGGGAAGAGCTCTTGAATGAAGTCGATAGTGATCCGTGGGGTAGATCATACAGACTGGTAATGGCAAGACTGAGAAGCCAGCCAATGCCATCACCTACGAGTTCTGACATTTTGAAAAAGATAGTGGCAGAACTGTTCCCACAACAGCCAGAGATCCGCTTCCTAGTAGAATGTAATGATGTGGAGTCAATTCCGATAGTGACGGAGCAACTATTGAATGTCTGTGGTAGATTCGGAAACGCCAAAGTACCAGGCCTTGATGGAATCTCGAACATAGCACTGAAAGCGAGCATAAAAGCAGTTCCAGAGTTATTTTTGGATATGTACAACAATTGCCTACAGGAGGGAATTTTTCCAGCCAATTGGAAACAGCAGAGACTAGTACTCTTGCCCAAGAGGAAAAAGCCCTCAGACGAAGCCTCATCTTACCGACCGCTCTGTATGCTCGACACGATTGGTAAGATATTGGAGAGAATTATCCATGGA
>JAWWEO010019933.1:0-11867 GCA_035582975.1 Ormyrus labotus | reverse complement strand
TTAAAGGCGAAAAGCATTATTGTTATATTTAGTAGATTCTCGATCTTGACAATTATGGATACAAATTTTTTTACACTTTTTTACATTATTTAAATTAGATATAATTAAAGAATTAACAATTACTAATAAGTAAACGTAAACGATTACTCTCAATAAGCTTTACTGGAGATCTATCTGGAATATTAGTTATTGGTTTTGTCAAATCTAGGGCTCTATTAGCTAATTCAGATGTTGTCCACAAAACTGAAGCTAAATCGTACAGAAATAAGGAGGGTTTTTGAACTTGCATCAAATCGCATTTGACTGGATCAATTGCAAAGTTCTCACCGAGGTAAAGCTGTTAAACAATACAAAATATTTATTTAAAATTTTTTGTTTTTCTAATTGATATTAAATTAGTTATTTATCTAAAATATACAGTATCTATAATAAAGTGTCTTATTTGTAATTAGGTTTTTGGAAATACTAAATTTTATATGATTAAAACGTTGAGTATTCTGAGACATTATATATGTGTTAAAGTAAAAAAAATGTTACAAACCAGATTTTCTTTAGTGAGAGTGTATCTGTCCTTGTTTTCTTTCAATATTCTCTCATCTGTTGCATTTTTGTAGTAACTTATGCAAGAAAAAAGAAACTCTGTTAGTCTTTTGTATTTTAATCCTGCAATTAAATAATTTTATTTAAGACAACTAGTGTTTAATTTAAGACAAGTGTAATAGGACAAATATTTAATTTTAATTTAGTTTACATTATTAATTAAAAAAAATTAATTAACTGTAAAATTATTGGTCTGTTTACTTCTTCAGGCAAATTCCCTTCTGCTTCATCATCTAAAATGTCTACATTTTGTTCTATGTTTTCTTCTCGATCATTTCCGTTTTCAACCTCTCTTAAACCAGGATCATCACAATTCTGCACTTCATCATTGCCGGTATTTACACTGCACTCAGAGTTAAGTGCATCTTCGAAGGTCTCTCAAATAAAGATGTACATGTTTTCTTTGAAAAAAGTGTCTTTCTAGCTGTTTGTACTTTCCCTTATGAAAAAATTTCTGCGGAAAAGTTAACAGAAAAATCTGCTGTAAAGGCTGCAGTAAAAGGTGCAGAAATATATGTAGAATGTTCAGCAGAATAATCTGCAGAAAAACCTTAAAAAACCGCAACAATTTCGCTCTTCAGAAATAATTAGCAGGAAAGTCTGCAGGATTTTTCGCAGTATCAAATGAAACTAATTTTTAATTTTTTCAAGCGAATTTTTCTGCAGGTTATTCTGCAAAGGACCACGCACACAATACATGGGATTTCATACAGCCGTCAAATTGGCTGAAAATTTAGTATGTTATTGTTCATGACTTTCTGACTAAAAATGCTTATGGTCACCCTACTAAAAAAAATCAGATGATTTCTCATATGATTTCTCATATGAGAAATCATATGAGAAATCATATGAGAAATCATATGAGATTTTGAAACAATTTCTCATATGAGAAATCATATGAGAAATCATATGAGAAATCATATGAGAAATCATATGAGAAATCATATGAGAAATCATGAGACTAGACAAAATTTTCACTCGCTTACACTCGCTAGAGGTGATAAAACTTGATATAACTTAAATACTAGAAGTGCTGAGTCACGTTTTCGAGGACCGGAGGAACTTTTATGAGAGGATTAAGAGGATGTCGGAGCTGGGCAGTTGTCTCTTTCACACGTACGAGATCCTAACCTAACTCTTTACTTTTGTAGTTGACAAATTACGTCTTCAAAAGTAATTTTTTTGCTAGAAGCAGGTGGAATATAATACTTTATTGATATACCTACATGGGAAATACCTTTTCTTATATATTGTGACAGTAATTATTTAGTATTCAGAGAAAAAGAAATACGTGCAAGAGATTCTTGATAATAAATATAAAATTTATTTTTACTTTTACATTACACATATATATATATATATATATTACTTTTAAAATATATAACTTGGTATAAAATAAAGTTGGTATAAACTAGGTATAAAATATTAACGTGTTATGATAAATATAGTATTATTTTTTTTTTAACTCTTTTCTAGAATCTCTTATCATATTAGTGATTGTGTTTCTTCCTTCGTTTTTTAAGAATTTTATGCGCTTGGCGCTCTTTATACCTTTTTTTTTTATGAAATCTTCATACAAATCTGCAAGAAGATAATCTTAATTAAGAGAAAGATTTCTTTAGTTAATATAACGATTTATTATTTTTCTAGACAGTAAATAATACGGAACATTTCACAGATCATTACATGTGTCCTTCACGCTGGTACATTGAAAAGAATGAAATAAAAATAGTACTTTTTGAATCTCCGTGCGTAAAACTCGATTACGCGCCAGCTTGAATAAAACCACACGCACTAAATCAAGGCTTGTACACGTCGTATCAAAAAATATTGTTCGATATACGAGCGAGAAGGTGATTTTACTTGACTCGCTTCGCTCGGACGAAAACGGCCACACGAGTATAAAATCACTTTCTCACACTTGTATCGAAATATACAATTTGTTGCTGTGCGAGAATGTATATTTAGCTTTTATGAACGGACAAAATTTGTTTAATGTTGACGATTTATGAAAATATGTACTGCCTGAATTTATTTCTGCAATTTTTGGATTTTACTTACCAAAAACTACCTTCAATTTACGAGGAGATAATAATTTTACTTCTCCTACTAACTTTTTAGTCTTCTTCCTTATTTTTGATTTGTCTAAACATCTTCTTTGAAGTTTCCTTTTTGTCCAAAATATCTTCATGATGTCCCGTAAAACTTTGCTTCTTTTGTCAAATTTTTTTGCCACGATTATTTGCCATAAAAATTCATCGTAGTATTTTCCATTTCCTAAATAAATCTGTAATATTAAAGTGTAAATCATATAAGCTTTGAAAATAATTTAATGTCATACTAACTATATACTTATACTACTGTAAATATATAGGGGCATTTTTTGTAAACAGAAAAACACTATTTTTTTTACTAGTGTAACATCATTTATTTTAAAGAAGTATGAAATTTTTAATAATTTAAAGAATAACGATCTTTCTCTAATTTTTATTAAAACAAAAAAACTACTGTAAAAATGAAAAAGAAAGTTGTGATTAAAATACGAGATGCCATAAAAGTAAACTGCTTTTTTTAGTGTTTTATTATAAGAATACTATTTTTACATAGACTTATAAATGTAAACAAGTAATTATAGTACTTTTCGTTTCAAGGACGTAAAATTGCATCGAAAAAATATTTAAGTTTATTTAATATTACGTTTAAATATTACGTTTTCAAGGAGTTCCACAGTAACCACAATAAACTCTTTTTCCAGCTTTCTTTTTTTTAAGACTTAACCAATTATAAGTGGTCCAATGTATTCAGTATACATAAACTTAGACCGAACTACGATTATACATTCTAATCACATAATTATACATAATTACATACGATTTTGATTGACTCCGTTCTGAAAAGTTGCATGTGTTTCTGATACAAAAGTTAATCTGCGTACCAAATTTGATTTATTCCTCGACTTTATTTCTATTCACTGTGGATCTTCCTTTTAAGAAGCTAGTTAGGCTTTGTTTAGAAGACCAACAACAAAAATTATAACACAGGACCACAAAATGGTTTTGGGAGTTTACTGGTATTCTATGAGTTTACTAGTATAGGTATATTTTATGTTTTTGAGGTCGCTGAAAACAAATGTATTCGCAGAATTGAGCCACCATGTCAGGATATGCAGTAAAATTAAAAAAAATGGCTGAAAATCCCGAATTTTTTACCGAAGTTTTACCCCCCGCAAACCCCAAACCACAAGCCTGAAACCCACAAGCAACAAACCCATAAACCCCAAACCTACAAACCTCACACCCTATAATACCAATTTCTCAATTGATATTGTATTTAGGGTTTGTAGTTTTAAGGCTTATGGGTTTGTTGCTTATGGGTTTGAGACTTGTGGTTTGGGGTATGTGGGTTTGGGGTTTGTGGTTTATAGTTTTAGGGTTTGTGGGTTTGTTGCTTCAGGTTTTGATGGTTTAAGGTTTATGGGTCTAGGGCTCGTGGTTTGGGGTTTGGGTCTTGTGGTTTCGGGGACGAAACTTATGCAGAAATTCGGGATTTTAAGACATTTTTTTCATTTTACCGCAAATGCTGACGTGCTGGCTTAATTCTGTGAATGGATTCGTATTCAGCGACCTCGAAAATATAAAGTATACCTATTAGAATCCCAGTAAACTCCTAAAATCATTTTGTGGTCCTGTTTAATTATTTTATAGGATTTGAGTGTCGCAAAGCTGGAATAAGATTTTCAAAATTTAAGATGGTAGATCCAATACGGTGGATAGAAAGCCCGAAAAATCCATAAATTTGATACATTTAGTTGAAACTACGTAGACGATTTGTGGAGTTCACAAATTTGACCTCAGATTTTCGAAATTCAAAATAACGAACAATATGACGAATTGAAACGAAACCGCGTATGAAACTAAAATATCGAGTTTAAGGATTTTCAAGAGTTCCCATCCACCATATTGGATCTGTTATCCCCAGTTTAGAAAATTTAAAATCAGATTCGTGATCAGAATATTTTTGGGGTTTTGACCTATCACACTGGAGCCGTCATTTTCAATTTCATAAATTTGTGACCGAAATTTTAATGAAGAAAACAAAAAACCTCATGTACACGTAATTCTTCAGTGACTCCGTAACTTAATCTGAGAAATAAAAGTTTTTTCGTCGAAAAATGTTTATAACTAGTTGTACAAATCGAAGCTCTAGTGTTTAATCTTAAGAATTTGTATTCTAAGTATTTAAGATTTTAAGGGAATTCATTTGAGCGGTGTCGAGATTGAAACGGTTAAGTTATGCACAAAAACTGATAAACTGAAAGGCCTTTCGGGCGCAGAAGAAAAATATCGAAATTGAACAATAATTGTCTGCAATTTTCTTCTGCTATCAGCAGTTACTAACTATAATAAACAGGTTTCTTCAGTTATTAACAGTTATTTTCATTAAATGTGCTTTGAAAACGTGAAAAAATTAGTAGAAAACTGAATATAACAGTTTTATTCAGAAGAAGATTGGTAAAATACTGTATATATCGATTGTATGCTGAAGAAAACAATTATTAACTAATATAATTATTATTAATATAACTGTTATTTACTAAATGAAACTGAAACTAGCTGTTTGAGACAGAAGAAAACAGTATATAACTGTTTAAAAGTAAAGAAAAGTGGAAAAAAATTATGTTAAAAATTTTTTTAGAATTTTTTAATTTCAACTTTTATCTGCTGTTGTCTGCAGTTGCTGTTGTTATCTAATAACTATTTTTTTCAGTTTTCTTTACTATTTTTCTCCGATAGCGGAGTTACATTAATTTATCTACATGGACGCAAATTTTTAACTAACCTTTTCATCTTGCACTGAATACCTCTGAGGGTAACCAGGGGGAGACTCGTATCCTGTTTCATCGTCTGAATTTTCATCGTTAGAAGATTCCTGCGTGTGATTTTCATTCTCGTCAATATTAATATTTATTGTGGACTCATTTTGTACATTTCTAATTGCATTTTCGTTATTTTTTCTATTATCGTCATTTTCTATATTATTTATTGCAGCTTCATTTTCTTCGTTACAATCTTCGTTCTCATCAATATTAATATTTATTATGGACTCATTTTGTACATTTTCAAGTGCATTTTCATTATTTTTTCTGTTATCATCATTTTCTGTATTATTTATTGCAGCTTCATTTTCTTCGTTACAATTTTCGTTTTCGTCAATATTAATATTTATTATAGAATTATTTTGCACATTTCCAATTGTATTTTCATTATTTTTTCTATTACCGTCATTTTTTTTATTATTTATTGTAGCTTTATTTTTTTCGTTACAATTTTTATTTTCCTTATTATTAGCACTGCTGTCATCACTGTTTACCCTGTCATCATTTTTAATGGTTTCGTGCTTTTTCTTCAAAGATTTGATATCGAATTTTTCATGATCTTCTAACTTTTGTATGCGTATTTTTACACCTATTTATTAAAATAAAGAATAAATTTATTTTTATTATAATTATTTTATTTATTATTACTAAACTATTAATTTAACATAATTTTTGGTTTTTTATATTGTTTATATGACTTAAGTTTGAATCGAAAAAAGAAATTTTATTTTGACCAAATTTTTTCGATTACTCAAGTCCACAAAAGGATGTTGTGCACCTGATACCAGATCAACCTACTCTTATGTATTTTTGAGCGCAGAATTAATTCAAATCCGAATTCAAAACGGGCTCTAGTCATTAAATTTTTTTTCTAACCTCATAAAATTATCAAAAAATTTTGATTGTACACGCAGCGTTACGCCTCTTGCATTAATAAATAAATTACTTAATTAACACATAAAAGAAAAAAAATAACAACGTTATTTTGAATGCAAAATCTATATATGAACTAGAAAATTTACTACTTATTTGAAAAACGTCGTGAAACCCCCAACATAAACTACAAAAGTGACTTATGTAAGGTGCAATTGCTTTATCGCCAATTTAATCTGTTACAAATAAATTTTTCTCAAAGCTTCAGTTATATTTTCAAGAAGTAACCAATATTTGTGGATATGCTGCGACAAATTTATTTGTGAAAAATTTTTTATTTTTTCCTCTTTTAAAGGTTTTAAGAGTAGATTCTGGTGAATGGATTTTTATGATACTTCATTAGTTTGTGTTTTTATATATAGAAAGATAATCCATCATCGAAAAATGGTTAAAGTTGATAATTTGACGTCTAAAAATTGCCCACTCTTTAATTTATAATCACCCTTGAAACTCCTCTAAGAGAAGGTTCCGGTAAATTGATTTTAATGAAACTTATATGTACTTTGGTATGTCGAACAATAAATAATCTGTAGAAAAAATATGGTCATCATTGTTTACCAACGATGCAAACTTAAGACATACACAGTCCACTTTCTTAACAATTTCCCCGATTTTCTCCTTTTATTTTCATGTATAACTTACTGGAGTAAAAAAGACGCAACGCGGTACTATTAAGAGAACTTACTGTATTACTGTTTCGAAATTTAGAAAAAAAAGCAATTAACGCACTGTTTCTAGAGAGTACTGTATTATCATAAAAATTAGTAATTCGTATCTTTTTTTAAACAATATAAACTTATTAATTATTATAATTTGATTATTCTTTAGGGTATTTCCATAGCCATTAATTTACAACAGTAAGATATCTAACAGTAAGAAATTATTCTTTTTGTAAATGTTCGAACAGTAATTATATACAGTTCATTCTTCTTTTCTTATGATTTTTTACTTTAGACATGAAAAATCAGAAGAAAAGAAAAATCTATAAGGGCTATATTTTGGACTATATCTAGAAACTTTATACACACTATTCGAATAGTAGTTTTTATAACAAACCTGTAAGTTTACCGCCTCAGTTTTAAAATATTCGTTTTGATCTAGTAGACGTAAAAGACGAAATTCTAATAAATTAAATAATTAAGAAATTCCGATCTTGAAGGACTCATAATTTAATTTCAAGAAGAATTTTAAGATGACTAGAGAATGGTATTCTCATCCCTTAATTAAAGCGGAATTAAACTTTTTTAAAAGCGGCAATTCTTATTGAGATCTAAATCCAAATAGTGAAAAATAATTGAATTTTACATTGTCTAGATCAAAAAACAGTTTGGTTTTTGGGCACATGCTTTTCGTCCTTGATACAAAAATACTATTTTAAAGATGGAATTCATTTAGAACCTTCAAATATGCACTTGATTCTATGTGATAATGAACTTACACCTGTTTAGCCAGGTGAATCTCTAGAAATTTTGTAGCGCCAAATCAAAACTTTAAACGCGTTCTTCTCGAAATGTGATTTTCAAAACTGGTTTCACGTGTATTTCACATACTAATTAACAGATCTTTCTGAAATTTTTACCGCATTTTTATAACACTATTATTTTCTTCATCGTCCGAATTGTTTTTTAAGTTAACAAAAAAGCATTGTTTTTTTATTGCAAAAAAGAAAAAAAATCTAAAAACTGAATATTTGTTTCAAACGCACAGAAATATTGTAATTTTTCATTTTTGAACTTTTATTGTAGTAAATCGACATATACGGGTATAATAAATAAGTCTTGGATTGTTTTCTCCGCGCAGATTCATGATGTTTAAATATTTAAAAAATTTATAACTCTTTAAAACTTATATAAATAAATGCCCAAGTTAAAAAAGTACCATTTTTTTATATCCAAAAACATTCCCCAAAATCAAAAATACTCCCGGGTTCTAAATGGATTTCCTTCCTTAAGTGCAATAATTTGATGTAATATTTACGTTGCGAGGGATGTTTGGCTCAGGCGGTAAGGTTCTTGCCTCCTAAGACAAACATCGCTTAAGACATGAGTTCAAATCCCCGTCAGTCCGAAATTTCGCAGGCATTTGTAAAAGAAATGTCAGCCGGATTTTTGTGACAGGGGTGGAGCTCATACCCGCCAATCGTGTTGGAGGATCGCGATGCAACTGATCTGCAGCTACTTTATTAAGTACAATTATCGGTGGGATCTTCCGTGGCTCGATCGGTAAGAGCGAAAGGAATTGATTCGTACTACGAACTCAAAGGTCCTAGTCTTTTCCGATCGAAACAAGCACCACTGTGGTAAAACATAAGTGCTTTGTTTACGAATACACCGACGACCCCCGTCGCTGTTAAGCCCCCTAGCAGCATAAATAGAGACGTTAAAAAAAATTAAAAAAAAAATTACGTTTCGAAGTAGAATCTGAAGCGCTAGTTGAAGCACATGGTTCTTTCTTATTTGTACTGCGAATATTAAATATTCGTGGAGAGAGCATAACTTGTGGAGGCTCTGAACTTTCAATATCCGTATTTAATTCAATACGTGGTCTGTTCTTTAAAAAATTATTTGATTCCATGTTGCTACTGAACTTCTTCCATATTTTATTATTTGCTTTTTCTTCAGCAATTAATTTTTTTGCTTGTTTCTTCTTCTACAAAAAAAAAAGAAAAAAAAAGTTTCATATAAAAGCTACTTTTCAGCAAATGCTGTAACGTTTACCCCTTATGACTAAAGATGCGTTCAGAGACCTCATTTTAAAAATAATTGTAACAAATCGTACATAAAAATATAAATATAAGAATTTCGGAAACATTTTATGATATACTATATTTACTGACTCATTAAGTAAGTATGCAGAACTCAAGTTGAAATAACACTTAATTATTACTTGTTGAAAAAAATAAAACTATTATGTTGGAAGTGTTTTTCATAAATTACATTTAAATACTTAAATTATTTTAAATATTTTAATTGAAAAAGATGAAAGTACGGTTATTTTTTTATTTCAATGCAATCAATTGAATAGTTTTAATCCAACGAAAATTCTGCAGGGGACTTTATATGATATAAAAATAAATGTATTAAAACTTCAATAAATTTCATTAAATCGAAAAAATAAACGAGTATAGCCACTCATAAATTAAAAAAAATTAACGATTTTTTTAGTTAAAATGAAAGTTTATCTTCATAAAAATGAGCTGCCTTTGATATTATGACATAACAAAATTTTTAGATAAAAATTTAGGTGGATAGAGCACCTTAGCTAAATTGGATGTCATTAATTGTGATTTTAAGTTTTGATATAACATTATAATAAAAGTAACCGATAAGACGACGATATTCGGGGTATTTAGACAATTTTTGTTTCATTTTCTACAATTTATTTAAAAAAAAATTATTTTAAAAAGCAGCAGAAGTCACTATTTAGTTATAACAAAAACCGGCAAGTTTTCACTGGCATTTCCTTTAAAAAAATGTTTCATGTACTGCTATTACATGCAATAGAACAGTTTATTAATAAATGTACTTAATGAAATAGATATTTTAATTTTTGCTCCACACAGTGGCCGAATATCTGAGCTAAAAATATTCTTATGTAATTATTTACCTTTAATGATATACTATCATCCGAGAATAAACCATCTGTAGAAGCTGAAGAATCAGCATACTTTACATTTGGGAATTTTTTCCTCCGTTGATATTTCATTTTTTTCTCAATCTCTTCCTTAGATTCTGAAGTTAAAAAAAGAAACAACATGAGTTTTTGTATGCGAAAACTACAAATCTAACTTTCTTCCTTGCATAGATAGTAATGACTATTATATGTTAATTTATAATGATATATAAAAGTATAATACAGATCTTATTAACAAGTTGCAAGAAAAAAATTACTAATATAGGAAAAAATTTATTGTAAATTATAAAGTATCTTTCACTTAAATTAGGAAAAAAACTACATCTTGAAATTTATTTACATTGTTTTATGTTTGTATAAAAAATAATATAAAATAATATATATAAGAAAGTTATGTAAATAATTGTTAGTACAGTGGATAACGATAATTTTTTAACTAATATCAATGTAAGTAATATTTAATTAAACATAAATTTTAATATTATCTTTACATTAGAAATAAATAATAAAAAGATTAATTTTTTAAATGTTTCATTAAAATCTTCATATGTTTACTGTTCTTTGAAAAAAAGAGTAAAATAACTAAAATTAGTATGAAAAAGTTTCTTTTTTTATTGTATTAACCTCTAATAACTTCAGATTTTAAAATATATATCAAAGTTTTTATTTTATTCACTTTTAATATAAATAGTATAAAATATAATAAATAATCAATCCATAATTAATTTGTTTTATGTAACAAATAAAAGTACGGTACTTTCCCAGACTAAAAAACTGAACTTATATCAACTTTAAATAATCATAATTTATAACCAACAATTAGTGAAATGATAAATTTATTAACAGTTGAACCTAATTCTAAAAATCTATACTAAAATAGTATAACAAGATCAAAATATTTATAATGCATGAAGAAAAAGTTTTAAATACCTGCAAGAGAATAAATATATGCACTGTAGTAACGAAATTCATGATTATGCTCTTCGTCACAGGAATCTCCAGTCTCGTTACAAAAGAAATGTTTGACATAATATTTATGTCCAGAAATAAAATCTGTATCATTTTTTGGTTCTATTGTAAATTCATTTTGCTTATTTAATTTAAGACTACTTATAGATCTAATATATGGCTTATTTTTCCTGTCTTTATAAACTATTTCTGCATACTTTATTTCTTTTTTACTTCTTGACTTTTTTTTATGTTTTTCCATTATAGTAGTATAAACTGATACCAGCTGAAAAATTTTTATTTAAAAAGATCACACCTGTGGCTTAACCTTTATATTAAATAAGTTTTATTTTTAAATTAAATATAAAGTCTAACCTTTTTTGTAATTAACTTGTTGCAAACAATTTATAATTTGACGGTTTGCCTGAAGATTTCAATGCTTCATAACCCCTCTAGATGTAATGTAGCAATGAACTTGACGAAAGAAAACACCTGTACGCATGCGAGTTGACAGTTCGACACGAAGGATCTATAGTCTATAACTTACCGATACATATACATCAGACTCATGATGAGAGTCGCACAGACGCCACAGCAGAGGTCGCGTATGTTTCCTATTTATTTTCTCTGTCAGTCAGAATAAAACTAACTGTCAAGAGTCTCAAGTTTAATTATTTTGTTACATATAGTTTTTATTAGCTATGAGTAATAAAAGACTAAATAATAGCGATGAAATTAGCAGATCTACTATTTGGAGGTTGAAGAAGTCTCGTCAAAATAATGAGAATGAGGTTAGTATTTATATATGGGCGATTCCACGTCAACCGTACATGGCAAAAAAAAAAATTTTCCCCAAAATTTGTGGAGATACTCTTCT